>JARFJB010000002.1:1700000-1737500 GCA_036346205.1 Vesta saturnalis
CCAGTCCTATCTAAGCTCTATTAGGTCTCTGTCTTCTGAGGAATTTAGTTCATCATGAAAGTTAACCTATTTCCAAAAAAAGGAAACAAGACCGATCGCTCTAACTACCAACGAATTAACATCACTTGTATTTTGTTTAAAGTCATGGAAACTCATCAATCAGCAACTAGTCTTTTCCTTTGAATCTGCCAAAGTCCTTAGTGACTACGAATATGGTTTTAGGTAAAGTCGTTCAACAAGTGATCGTTCATATGTGGCCCAAGTTGGAACAATGCATTAGAGCAATCAGATGAAACAGTTGTAGTAGCTTTATATGTCTCAAAAGCATTTAACCAAGTTTGCCATAAGCGTGTACTTGCGAAACTCATCTCGTTTGTGTTAACTGATACGCTCATCAACTGGATTTCCAGTTTTTTTGATAAAAGGCAAATACGTATTGTAGTTAATACTTTCCTCTCAAAAGATGTTGACATTAACACGAGCGTGCCACAGGAATGCAATGTTACTATGTTAGGAATGACTGTATCTTCAAATCTATCAAGGATTGACCATCTTCTGTTCGCTACTAAAGTAGCTTCTTGTAAAATACGCTTTTTGTACATATTTAAACAGTATTTCGTCTCCCGACAAATCTTCTGCTGTATGAGGCCCAAATTTGTCCTAATCTATGTAATTCCCACCTCTCATAATAGTAAATATATCTTGAATCATAAGCTGTGTGTAGTAAATGAACCAGATATTATAATTGTAGCTAACCACAAAGGTTTAAGGATCATCATCGATAATGATAATTTATCAGCATGTAGTAAATGACTAGAATATACAACAAAAGCCAATTCTAGTAAGTATACAACAAATGTATTTAAATGTTTCAAAGAGTTATAAGTAACAACTTTGCAAATATGTCAAGATACGGCAATACAATTTCTTAAATAAGAAAACAATAATTAACATTAAAAACATTTAATAGCACCAATAACTTCCAGGGAACGTGGTAAATTATGTTCGTTTATTCACAGGGTATAATTCTTAATTATATTCGATAGAAAACAACTGATCACAATATGCATTCAGATTCATGTTTTTCTGCAATTCCTTCTAACTTAGTAATTTCCATGCATAGCATACTAAGCAGCGATTGGCGAACCATCAACTTCTAATAATTAGGCTTCGTAATGTGAAATTTATCCAAGATATTAGTCTGCCTTATAGAAGTGAAATATAGGCTTAATCAAGATATAATCGTTATTCGAAAAGATATTTTGCTCAGTAATTAAAATATTCAGAAAATGAAATGTTAACTAGAACATTTCTATGATGCATTACACAGTAAATCGAATCTAGAGCTTAACGGCAACCCAGAAATTGTATGGTAACCTAGAGCCTAATATAAATGCTAACATGTATTTTTAAATAATAATGATGACGTAACTTCTATAAAGATTTTTACTTGCTAAAACAATTTACAGGTATTATTAGAATAGTATGCCCACGATATCAATGACATCTAGATACAATTTAAGCTATTCACATCACAAATTTGTATCTTACACATTCAAATTGATAATATGGACATTTTATCAAGGCAAACTGATGCTTGTTTACAAGGAGAAGCTTTTTAACCACATAAAAATGAGATTAAATGTAATGATTCTGTATTAAACATATTATAACAATTGCCGTATTTAACGTAATAAGGGAAAATCATTATTTATTATGATTTTACTACATCGTTACGCCTAGTATAGACGGGTAGGTACAGACGTAACTTTTTCATTTTTGTTTTTTAATATGTTTTAAAATATTAAACTTTATTACTTCATGTTCTACAACGTCCGATATTATATTTTTAAGTGAAGCTGTCCCCCAAAAATCACGTTTCCATCTGTTGCCAAAATTTTGCATTTATTTTCGAAAGCCTAACCCTCTATTATGACATGCATATGTACCTAAGTATTAATATTGGGAACATTTCCAAAATAAAATAAAAAATAAATAGAACTAACTCATGATATATATATATATATATATATATATATATATATATATATATATATATATAGGGTGACCCAAACTCGATGGTCTTGGGATTTGAAAAAAAATCATTTCTGAATTCATTATGTCATTAAAAATGTTGAATGATGAGTTTGTCTCAAATGAATTCAATATTCTTTAAGGAAATTTCATCTTCTACAAATTTCTCCTAATGTGTTTTCTTGTAACTCTTCTAGTTTGGAAGATACAGCGTGATTTAAAAAATAAGTCCACGAAATCGAAAAAATTAAAAAAAAGTTAACATCTTGGAAACCATCAACAATAGACACACCCTGTATTAACAATTTTTTGTTCCTTTTGGCCAGAGAAATCAGCTGCTTCCGTTTTGGCCATCGAGTTTGGGTCACCCTGTATATATATATATATATTATTTAACAAAACTAAATCACAGTGTAACTTTTTGTTATTGTCTCTGCATGCTCTTCACATACGGGACGATCACATACTTTACAAGCTTTACCCGTCTTTATTGGCTTTTTCGCTTGTGATTTTCAAATGTGATAGGAACAACAGACTGGCTTAGGCCTTTTAGGACTTCTAGGTCCACTAGTACTCAGGTCTAAAACGCTTTCCGTAACTGGGCGCCCTAGCATAAATTTTATAGCGACTTTCGCAGAAAATATATTGAATACGTGCGTAATATGTGATTTTTTATCATATGCATCGCCAAACACCATCCTAACTCTTCATAAAAAGTTCTGCGACTATGCGTTGACTATTTGTTGATGGGTTATTTTGTGTATAAATTATATAGGTGGTTAAACATACAAGATCAATGATATGAAACCTTGCGAGTGGCCACCTTAGCGTCCGGCGCTTTGCCGACTAGAGGGGTACCATATTACAAATATCATCTGTTCCACTTTCAGTAGAGTTGTAATAAGTTATTACGTCAGGTTTACTTTTTACGTTACTGAGAGCGTCGTCATGGTGCATGGTTGACAGTAGTATTACCAACCTTTCCCGTTTTCGGTCACTTAAATGGTTACCTTCACTTTTCTTTATAATAATATTAGGTCACGCGTCCCAAAATTGAACACTAATAACAAAATATTTTCTGCGTTAACTTTTAATCTGCTTAAGCACTTTTTATTTCTTGAAGAAAATCACTAATCTTTTCCTTCAACTCACAATATATTACATTATTTATTTGTGAATGTCTATACGATTTACCCCCTTATGGGTTAATGCAGTCGCTATACATGCCCTACTAAAACTATAATTTTCTCAACTAAACTCCAACACTAACCATTCCGATGGTTATAACGCGCGCGACCCTTACTCAGAGTTTTAAAACCTCTAATCAACTAACTCCTCAAATTTGACACTCGCTTATATACCATCTGCCCGCCATATTGCCAATACGTCACAATAAACTCGCGCTATGATCAAAATTCACCTGTCACAACTGAGTATTTCGTGCGTTTCTTTGCCGCGTCAAAGGTTCCAAAGTGGAAGAAGACGCTAACGATGCGATATTAACGTAGCCATTTTGAATTACTTTGTAAATTCACTAAAAACTTTCCGAAGAAGTCATCAATTGCAATTACATTCACTCTGTAGATTAACCAGATTATCCCTCAACTTTCTATGCAAATGTCTCGTGTGGGGCATTCTATTTCCGCACAATCTAACTCCCTCACATTCTATCAACTTCATTCTTGAACATGCATTAAATTTTCCTATTGCACCATATTAAAAAAATTTCGACAAACAAATATATGCATTCATATTCCTTACTGCACGTTAATAAAATATCAATATATCATAAACTCTCTCACGCATACGTCTACAGCCATTCCTTTAGTCCAAATTCCTCCATACACAGTAGCAAAAAACCAGTAGTTTTACCAGTGCCGTATCAATAAAAATTTACTCAAAACATTACTTCTCCGCCAAATTTAACGCTACAGGAAAATCTTTCCACAGCATTCAAATATTCCTTCACACGATAACCAATTCCTCAGTAAATTCCAGCGGCGTATCAATTACACCAACTTACATTACGCATACACAAAAAAAATTCTTTGCATGCAAACTCACTTTAGCTACATTCAAAACAATCACACACGTTATCAAAATACTACACATACACGGTGCATCAGAGTAACCCTACAGACTGTTCAATAATACGTTCATTACTTCTAAATTTTCAATTGAAAAGTGATGTACATTCCTCCACTAGTTGAGGAATATTTTCATTCTTTCTCTAGTTGAAGAATAAAAGTAACCAATCACAACACAGATCTTTCATTATATCTCTAATAATAAGAATTCGCGATTAACAAAATGTTTAAGTAGGCGTAGCAGAAAATGCGAAGCAATTTTGACATCAAGGTCAACGTAAATTAATTTTAATTCACAGTGCTTATATTTGCAACAAAATTTGAAAAGAAAACATGGATTTTGAAAGTTCTGACAGTGATAATAATCTAATTAGTACCCTACCCGAACTACTGGAGACGGCACAATATACTATTGCTAAATTATTACCAGAAAAATCAGAAAAAAATATATACGACGGCATATAAAATATTCATGGATAGGGGTATTGTAAATAAAACGAGCTTCTTTTCAGAAAATGTTCTACAGACTTATTTTACGAAACTGTCTGAGAAGTACAAACCATCAACATTATGGAAAGAATTTTCTATGTAAAAAAGCACACTTATTGTAAATAATGATGTAAATATTGGTAAATATTTAAAATTGCGTTCATTTCTCAAGCACAAATCGGAAGGATTTACTGCAAAAAAAACCGAATATCTTTACCCCAGAGCAGATTTAATGAATTTATGGAGAAAGCTCCCGATAATGGTTATTTAGTAACAAAGGTAAGAAAATCCATATATAATTAATAGTACAGACATTGATAAAACAAAACGTCTTCAGGTTTGATAAAACAAACACGTTTTTACATAAAATTTGAACATTGTTGTTTTTAGTAACAAAATTAGTAATGTTTTGTTATGTAAATGATCTATAAATATATACAGGTTGGACCAATTCTTTTAAATATGTTTATCTTGCTATTTTTTGCACACATAATTTTTTAGGTTGCGTTGATTATGAGCTTAATGGGTACTTGCTGTAAAAGAACTTCCCATTGATTTAATGCACGTGAAGACGTTCATGACCTTGTTATCCACTTATTTTAACGCTAGTGGACGTTTTCACCCTATTTTAATCCACTGAACCGATTTTCACCCTTATTTTACAATTACGTGTAGAAGTTTTCACATATGTTTTTATCACGGTGAACCATTTTAACTAATTATGCAGACCTCCCATTACATTTTCAATCCTATTTTTCTTAATATTTTACTACGAAAGTGACAATTTGCACCCTTATTTTACAACCACGGAACTGGGATTCAACTAATTATTTTTGCTTGTATGGACATCTATTTATATTTTACATCGTGTGAGTTACCTGTTAACTAATTGATTACGCGCTTAATGAGACATTACCCTTTATTATTTCTTTTGGTCTTAAACTTGATGTACTTAAGACCCTTTTGACCAGATTTTGCTAGCAGGCAGGTGACTGGGTCTTGTTAAACGTAGGTTGAGCCAATAGAGTTGACTGTTGGGTTATCTAGGGTTATTTGCTGCACAGGACACATATTTCTGGTTTCTTAACAGTCCTGGAGTTAGCAAAACACCTGAAAATTTGAAATTATATTAATAAGATTATATTAAATGTATCTGCTATTGACTTTGGAAAATGCCAATTTTATTATAGAGTTTTCCAGTGTTCTCAAATATGTTTCGCTTCCGCTAAGCATAAAACTTTAAACAAAGTGTATTAGTCTCAATTAATGTCGTATTAACTTCTTCAGTGTAGGCCTTTCGCCAGGCATACCAGAGAATGTATTCTAATCAAGTTCTTGAAACAGAAGATGTATTTTATCTTGGTGCACCTTTAAAAATCTGATTTAGTGCCATTCACGTAGACTAGAACATTTTCGTACGAATATTGCACCTTCTAACTCTATCTGATTCTGCTTACTCTTTTACACACTAAAAACTTAATTATAATCAAACAATCACGTTCACATAGTGAATCATCAATACGAAATTTGTTCATCCATTGCTAAACTGTGCCTTATCAATGACAAACAACCCCTTCGAATTCTATCTAAAATCGGCCGTATTTTCCACAACCTATATTCGTTCGACACGTCCATATCAACAACGACTTTTAAGTGTCTTCTGATAGCAAAATACATGTCTCTAGACATACGTTTGGCAATTGCATCTACTCGGGTAGTTTTGGCCCAGTACAATTTGACACGGGGGTATTTTAGGGATAACATTAAAACTATAGCACCGAGAAAAACTCTTATTTCTTCAAGAGATTAGTTCATGGGCTTATTTTCATGTTCAACTATGTATTTGACATTTGTGCAGGAACACATATTTTCAAAATCTCCGTCATTAAGGTATATTGATTGATACGTAATTTTCCACTCCCCAGTATTTCCTCTCACAGAAACTTTCATCGGCAGCCGTGTCTTTTGTGGTGGACCCTGAAAAACTGAAGTTTTGTTTTACATTGTAATAATACCCACAAAAAAAAGATTTTACCTATCCGATTTCTTCCAAAATTTCTTATTTTAATTCCAAATTTAATTTAAAAAATTTAAAAGGATATATTTTAAATTAATTTAATAGATTTACTAAATTAAAAAGTAAATTTAAAATTTTTAAATTATTTTTTTTTATATTTAATTAAACTTTTAAAATGTTTTTCCGTTAAAAAATTATTTTTTTTTTGGGTATTTGTGAATTAATTTTTGTAGTTTTTAAACCAGCGGGTTTTTAAACTATTTTGGAGCAGATGGAATACTAGGGTTTTGGACGTTTAGGACCTTGTTTTAAACGTTCCGGTCGGGTTACACAGCTTAAGTTGTAATTTTCCTTTTTTTTTTATTACCTTTAAAGTGTAGTTATTTACCATTTTTTAATACTATGTTCGGGTTGCTTCTAATATACCAATTATAATTTTAACTGTTTATAAATAACTTCATTGTAAAATTTATTAAAAACCCCTATAATTTTTTAAAATTTACATTTAAAATAATAAAAAGTAACAACCCCAATTTCATAAAACAAAAACCCACACCTTACACCAAAGAAGGAACCAAACCAACAGTGACCTTAAAACCAACTCGCCAGAAAGCTCGAACATTTAACCTTAATTACATTCGCAGTAGTAACCCCAACCAAAACTCGAGCCAAACCCAACCAAAAAAACACAACGATACCAAAAAAAATTTATTTCAAAATTAAAATTTTTAAAATAAATAATTTTTAAATAAAAAAAAATTAAGTTTTAAAAATTTATTTAAATAAAAACTATTATTATAACATGATTTACATTTTTTAAACCGTATCGTCTTATTTTTTTGATGAACTTTTTTAGTACTAACCTTTTTTTTTTTAAATTTTTAAGGAAAAAAATTAACAAGGTTCCTTTTATTTCTTAATTATTGTATAATTTAAAATCATAAACTTTAGGAATTCTTATAAAAGGAATAATTTAAGAAACTAAAACCCTTTTTAACAACGAAACACACTTGGATTGTAACTATCCATTTAAAAACGCATTGTAAATCTAAAATATTTTACCGTTAAATTTTCCTAGGTTTTTAAAATTAATTCTTGTCCAATTTTTTGTTTAAAAAGCTCCTTAATTTTATTTTAATTAATTGTAAAATATTAATTTTACATATTTAATGACTTATTTTTTTAAAATAACTCAAATAAAATTGGATAAATAATTTTGTTGGGTTTAAAGATTGTTATTTTAACTAAACTTTGTATTTTTATTTTTCCATTTTTTTTTGCTTGAATGTTCTTTTCGGGTGCTTACTTGGTTGGTATTTGCGTTTTTTTATTTTCTTTGGTGTTTTTTTAAAATTAAAAGCTCAAATGTGATTTTCTGTGATTAATTTAAAAACTTTGCTAGTGCTTTATTTTAAATTTCAAGACATTTCTTTAAAAGTTGCAAAGCTTATTAAATCAATGTAACGCAATTCTTAGTAAAACAATTGAAATAATTAAATACTTCCGGTATAAATTAACCTTTTAATTAGTTAACAAGGGAATGCGAAAGTTTAATTCTTGCTTTTGAGTTTTGATGCCTTTAAAGTAAGGTTTTATTATATAATTAATCAATTTCAAATTGGGTTATAAGCTAAAGGAAAATTTTAAAAAAAAATATTTAAAAAACAAAAAAAAGTTAAATTAACTAAACCAGGTAAATTTAAAAATTCTATTTATTTTTTAAAAATTTATTAAATTTAATAAATTTTAATTTATTTAGGAAATCTATAAAGATATTTTAATTTTTAATATTTTTTAAAGGCCAAAATGTTGATATGTTAATGTAAGCCAATTTTTAATAATTTAGGTGTTTAATTAAAAAAGTAAAATATGTCATTAGATTTTTTATAATAAAAATTTTTAAATTATCTCATTTTTTAAAAAAAATTACAAAAATTAATTTAAAAATGTCAACAATTTAGTAAGAATTAAAAATTAAGTATTAATTTTTTAATTAAAAAATGGTTATTAAATTAAATTTCTCACGTGTTTTTCAATTTTAAAAAGTAAAACTGTCAATAAACAATATAATTTAAATTAAATTAAACCTTTATCAATTTTTTCTTAAAACAAAAAAAAATTGTTAATTTACAATAACGGTTTTATGAAATTTGTAAAAAATATGCAGACCTCTGCCCATTACATTTAAATACCTTCGTTCTTCTTAAATTACTAGAAAGGTAAATGCACTGTACAAAAAATTGGGATCAATAAATTTTGTGCTTTGTATAATAAAACTGGTGGTTACTCTATAATAACTGATAACGCGGTTTATGAGATCAATTCCCCGCTTGAATTCGTTTGGTCTTGGAACATTGATGTACTTACAATCCCTTTTTGACCATCCTCTGCATTCATCGATGGGGTCTTTTCCCAAAGCAGTTGATGCCAATAGAGTTGACTTTTGGTCATATCACTGCACAACACATATGTTCTGGTGTTCCTGTACAGTTAATTCACTAAAACCTCTTGGAAACATTTGAATTATTTTCGCTTAAGTTAAATGTACTGAGACTGGAACTCAATTTTATATAATTGTTCCAGTGGCAAAAATATGTTTTTCCAACAAAAATTTAAACAAAGGTATTGTCGTCAAATGTCGTATGTGATTCTTCGTTGTGTTTCTGCCAGGCGAACCACAGCAGAAGGTCCAACTCCAAGTTTTTTGAAGACAGTAAGAAATGTATTTTTATCTTGGTACACCTCAAAATCTAGAGTTAGGCCTTCACGTGTAGCACGTACGAAATTTTTTAACCCTTCTGGATTCGGCTTACCTTTTAAAAACTTTTTACAGCACACGTTCCTGTGAACGTATCATTTGTTCATCCATTGCTACAATACTGTGCCTTATCAATGACAAACAACCCCTTCGAATTCTATCTAAAATCGGCCGTATTTTCCACAACCTATATTCGTTCGACACGTCCATATCAACAACGACTTTTAAGTGTCTTCTGATAGCAAAATACATGTCTCTAGACATACGTTTGGCAATTGCATCTACTCGGGTAGTTTTGGCCCAGTACAATTTGACACGGGGGTATTTTAGGGATAACATTAAAACTATAGCACCGAGAAAAACTCTTATTTCTTCAAGAGATTAGTTCATGGGCTTATTTTCATGTTCAACTATGTATTTGACATTTGTGCAGGAACACATATTTTCAAAATCTCCGTCATTAAGGTATATTGATTGATACGTAATTTTCCACTCCCCAGTATTTCCTCTCACAGAAACTTTCATCGGCAGCCGTGTCTTTTGTGGTGGACCCTGAAAAACTGAAGTTTTGTTTTACATTGTAATAATACCCACAAAAAAAAGATTTTACCTATCCGATTTCTTCCAAAATTTCTTATTTGTGGATTCTAATCTGGACATTAGAATGCTCAAGGGAATGTCGAAATCAGGATCAGAATCATCATCCTCTGACTCTATTTCCCAAAAGATTAAGTGTTTTATTTAACGGCTTTGTATACTCTGTAGATATTACCTCGTCCGGTTTGCACGTTCACCTATTCTTAATTTCTTAACATTCATTATAGGTAAGATACGCAATAAAATGTTATGTACAGTCCCGGTTATCGTGCAGTGTTTTATATGTTTTAGGATGAATAGAAAAGCGCACAATTTTTTTTAGCTAATTAATTAGCCTTCATTCGTTAAAGTATTGATAAAGCAAAACTACAGCCTTCTATTTTCTGCAACCAATGTATATCTAAGGTTTGAATAAATTAAATGAGTATTGGGTAAATCTTAATTTCTTCGCCAATTCCCTTTAGGAAAACAACCCAGAACCCATCATGGCCCTACTTTTGTACCCCAAAGCCCCTAACTTGCCATATTAGTTTTCCAAAGTTTTGGTATATTACTTTTTTGTTTAAAATTTTGGCAAAGTTGCCATCTAAGCAATTGTATTTCTATGCCGATTCTTCAGATATTAAGTCGACGCAACGCTTTACGAATTGTAAATGGCAAAGAAACTTTAAAATTTCAATTTTACTCTGAACACCGGATGTCATCGTTAGTCCATCGTGGCCCATCCCTAGCGTTTCCTCGATTCTTTTCATTTCTACACGAATGGCAACGGTAACAGACTATCATCTGCTCTGTTGCAGTTGCCGCTTCTGCGAATCGCCAATACACAGCCAACCTACTTCGAGAACTTAGGTGCTTCAATAATAGACCACATCACAGTCTCCGGACCAATAGCTCACTATTTCGATCGTGAGTGCTTGTTAGGCACCACTATCACATCAGATCACATTCCCCTACTGGTCAAAACTTCATTTTCTCCAGCCCCCCTTCACCCCCTCAATACACAGTCATTAAAGATTTTTCAAAAGCAGACTGGAATGTGTTCTCCGAACACATCTCCAACAACCTTCCCACACCTAACCTTTAAACGACCCAAGATCTCGATAGAGCCATTAGAGACCTAACTTCCGTTATTGCGGAAGCGGTCGATAACTCTGTCCTATTAAAAAACATCTCGAAAACCGCTCCCACGGCACATTGTGCACTGGATCAAAGAGAAAAGACGAATCTATCGTCAATTCTTGCGATCCAGGGACCCGGCTCTCAAGACCGAATACAATTGTCTTAACGCCTTAATCAGGCGAGAAACCAATAAACACTCTGAAGACTCCTGGACCAAAGCCAACTCCCAGCTTGATTATAGAAATGGTAAACTCTTCTGGCAACAGTTTGATAGACTGACCAGAAGAAAAGTAAACCCCAAATCCCACCTAACCGACCTAATCTCCTCCGACCAAGGAAAGGCCGATTTCTTTGGTCGCTACCTCCAATCCATTTTCCGATCCCCAGATGATCCCCAATTTGATAACCAATTCAAGGCACTCCTTGAGAGTCGCCTTGAAGATTTTCGTACCCTTAACCTTCCCGAAACCCTACTCGATAACGAGCGCCCTTTTTACGACGATCCTATCATGCCCGGCCAGGTCAGCTCATATTTCAAAAAAGGTAAAAATTCTGCCCCAAGTCATGATGGCCTAAACCGTAAAATTCTCCGACACCTACCCGACCCACCCCGTTTACTTTCCACTATTTACAATAAATGCCTTACTTTATCGTACTTCCCGACGGACTGGAAATCGGTCTCCACAGTCATGATACCTAAACCCCATGCTGATCTTACCTCGCCCTCCTCCTACAGACCAATCTCCCTCCTGAGCTGCCTCGGAAAATGCTTTGAGCAGATTCTATCCAGGCGACACAGGGACCTCCTAGAATACAACGACCTCCTTCCCAACAGCCAATTCGGCTTCCGTCCTAACCGAACGTATCACGATCCCTTGTTGAAGCTGCTTACAGAGACCACCAGAACATTCAATCACAAGAAATGCAATCTGGCTGTGTTTCTGGACAAGCAATCATTTGACAGTGTCTGGCACGCCGGTCTCCTGAAAAAGATCCGAAACCTTAACATACCCGACCCGTTTGCCAAACTCCTACTCTCGTACCTGACCAATCGGTCAGTTCGGGTCAAAGTAGGGAAAACATTCTCCGATCTTTTTCAACCTACAGAGGCGTTCCGCAAGATTCTGCCTTAGCCCCTATCCTTTACACCATCTTTGCATCCAACATTCCCACCTACAGCAGGCGTTCCGCAAGGTTCTGCCTTAGCCCCTATCCTTTACACCATCTTTGCATCCAACATTCCCGAAGTTACCCACCCCGGGTAGTCGTTGCTCAGTTCGAGGATGACACCGCCTTCTGCGCGGTTAATCGGAACAGCGAAACGCCTCCCGCCTTATATCCAAAACCCTAAGGAATTTCTCTAACTGAGCGAATCAGTGGAGAGTCTCCGTCAATCCCACCAAAACCCAAACAATCCTTTTTCGACATCCTCATTACGCAGAGGATAAGTTCACCAATCTTGCCTCCAGAAACGTCTCCCTCACCTTTAACCAAGAAAAGCTCACACTCCAAGATGAAATCACCTACCTAGGAATCCTCTTCACTAGAACCCTCAATTGGCTCCCCGATGTAAAAAGAACACTAAACAGGATTAGAAACCGCGCAAACCTACTGGGCGCCCTTCGGGGTAGAATCAGAGGTTGTCACCCCAAGACACATCTACACACATATAAAACATATATCTGCCCTGTTATGGATTTCCGAGCTCCTATATACACAAACATTAACCCCAATCACCTTTCCTCAATCGCCTCCTGTGAACGCCGAATTTTTAGACGGATACACAGGTTACCCATCAGGTACCATAGTGACCTCACCCTACACCACGCCAATATACCCCCAATCACAAACCGTATCCAAAAACTCCCTACAACTACCGCTTTCCCAAATTCCCTCGAAAAAAACACAAATTAAAATTCAAACATCCTCCCGCAATCCTCACACATCTCCTCGACGACCTCCCCGAGGAGGTAGAAGAATCCCTCGATAATACCCCATATGCCCTCCGCATCCCACCGTCTATTCGATGATGACCCAGCATGACACCGGCCAACGATCTAATTAATCACACTATTCAAAATTCAAATAAATTGAAACACTTTTTTTTTTTATTACCAAAAATTACCACACCACATGACTGTACACAATACAATACCTCAAAACAGCGCAACACCAACAACAAGGGAATGACCAGGGCTGAAGGGGAGAAGGACTTCTGAACAGTCTACAATATATATATGTAAGCTAAAATAAGTTATTAGTAACCATAAGCATGAGCATACTAAAAAAAAAAAACTAGTCACAAAACACGAAAATGGAAGGTAGCGAATTTGCTCACATCAAAGTTTTCCACTGGACGCATCCTATTTTTGACACATTTTGTAAGAGTGATATGCATGACATAATTCGGGAACAAGCTTCGTCCACCTAAAGATTTTGGTAAAATGTTCCGTGAATTAATGGCTATAATGACATCGGAGATGATGACGCCGTTTCTTAATATGTTTATTAAAGAATTATAATGGAAGTAAATTACCAAATAGTAATTTAAAGTACATAAATACCTATACAGGGTATCCGCGGAGTGCGACAACGGAGGATATCTCCTTACACAATAGGGATAGAAAAAAAGTTTAAATACAAAAGTTTTTCAGTAATCAAATCCACATTTTTTTCAATAGGACATCCTGTATTTTCTGATTTTGCTATAAATTCTGAATCGGTTTTATTAAGGTCTATTATCCATCTAAAATTAATAGTTATTGAGATATTTAGTGTTTTTTAAAAAAATCTCGTTTTTCACGTGTCGTTGACAAAGGGCATACTTTTTTTATTAGATATCCTTAAAGGAAAATATTTTGCAGGTTACTAGTGCATAGGCACAGTTACATTGTGTTCCTATAAAAATTTGAAAATATTATACAGGGTGCTGCCAAAACTATTCACAAAATCATAATCTTCAAAACACTGAATATCAATATTTTTAAATGGAATGAGATGTTTTTTACGGAAAAATGTTCATTAAGTAATAAGCTAACCTTTTTTATAAAACATTTCCTATGAACTTATGCTCAATCGCATAAGCGATCGTTAAAACCAATAGAATATTTCACAAGATCTGTTCGCGTGACGCAAATCGGTTATGGTAAAAGTACCACTTTCGGTACACTAATTTTGTTCAAACGCCATATTTAATGGTGACACCTTATATATCTTACCCGTGCCAAATTCGAAATAGATACGTTCATATTTTAGAGTAGTTTATTTGAAGTGTGACACAATACTATTAAGGTAAAGTGCCACTTACTGTACACAGATTTTGATAAAACGTCATTTTGAAATGTATCGCCTAGTATAACTTACCTCTGCCAAATTTGAAACAGATACGTTGATATTTTGTAGTAGTTTATTTGAAGGATGACACAAATATGTTAAGGTAAAATACCACTTCCCGTAATCGGATCAATCCCAAAATTTGACAGGTATCTACGATTTTGAAATAATTCCTCCATACAGAATTCGATTGTCTAGCTCAAATCGTACGAGCGCTATCGTGTTTACGTACAGACACACACACAGCCACACATACACGCATACACGCATACACACATACACACACGCACGCACGCACACACGCACGCACGCACGCACGCACGCACGCACGCACGCACGCACGCACGCACACACACCACGCACGCACACACACACGCACACACACACACACACACACACACTCACACACTCACACACGTACTCACAGACATTTTTCCAAAAATGCTTTTTTCGGACTCGGGGACCTCAAAAACGTCCAGAACCATCAAAATCTCGAGGTCGATTCTTTTCACGATTAGAATACCTTCTCTATACTACGTATACGAGAAAGTAAAAATAGATTTTAAAAACTAAATTAACTCAATAACTATGAAAGATAGGTATAGGACATGTTTTATAAAAAAGTTAGCTTATTACTTAATCAACATTTTTCCGTAAAAAAACGTCATTCCACTTAAAAAAATTGATATTTTGTGTTTTGAAGGTTATGATTTTGTGAATAGTTTTGGCAACACCTTGTATAATATTTTCAAATTTTTGTAGGAACACAAAGTAAGTGTGACCTGCAAAATATTTTCTTTTAAGGATATCAAATAAAAAAGTATGCCCTTTGTCAATGACACGTGAAAATCGTAATTTTTTTAAAAAGCATTAAATATCTCAAAAACTATTAATTTTAGATGATAATAGACCTTAATAAAACCGATTCATAATTTATAGGAAAATCAGGAAAAGTAATAAAATACAGGGTGTCCTATTTAAAAAAAAGAAGTTGCATGCTCTCCAGTTCATGAGACACCCTGTATAAACGAAAATATTTTCTTTAAATGCAGATTGGATTACTGAAAAACTTTTGTATTTAAACTTTTTTTCTATCCCTACTGTGTAAGGAGATACCCGCGGACACCCTGTATATTAGAGGTGGGGATAGTTATAAATTTACTCTTGCAGAATTCATGTCATCTATTCTAATTCATTGTAGTTTGAAGCTCACCTAAAGATAAGAAGCAATGCATAAATATGTGGAAACTTGTGTGAAGATTTACACGTGCATGAAATAAAAGTCACTAATTACGAAAAATGTAATATTGTAGTGGAATGCAACTTGTTAGGAGATAACACAGTTGAAAAAAAATGTGATGGGTCTTTGATTTTTCTAATTTAACTAATACAAATTCGATAACATTAAGACGTTTTCCCAGTGCTTCTCGCTATTACTTTTGCTATAACAACATTCCCCTCTAAATGAAAGTTGGATGTAGGAAACGACAAGATTGCAAAATTAAAAACAAAAAATGTGCAGTTTCATCGACTTTAACTTTATGAAAATAAACACGATCAAAAATAATGACCTAGTAAGGAATGGTGTTATAAAAATTAATTTTGAACATTCGCATAAACTGAATGTATCAGAAGCTTTTGCGTATTTAAGTTAATGCTAGAGAGAATACAACTGAGAGGCAAGTTAAATTAAATAGCGCTTCACACAGTATGGTACGTGTGAAGAATTTTTTGTTAGAAGTCCTTAAGAGCAATGAAACTACCTTCGAAGAATCCGGATTTGCTTTGGTAGTTAAACATAATCATTTATCGTACTCGTCATCACGACGATAATGAGGCGCACACTTGTTGGAAATTTTGAGGGACGAAATGATTTTTGTCGACTCTGTGGTTCCTGCGACCAAAGTAATACTTGCATTACCTTACCGCTACATCAAATAAAATATGTCCTATACATGTCACATGTGTCCTCCACACTGCACAAACTGAAGCTAACTGTATATTAGCGTTTACCTCTGCCCTAGAGGCCATAGAGGTCAATATTAAAAAATTTGTCCTTAAAGTGTTCATGACTGATGATAGTGCATCTGAACGCAATGCCTTATCAAGCATTCTGAAGGTGGCTTTGGCAAAGTGAACATGTGAAAAAGGAGGATAGAAAAACTGTGATGGAAACGTTTAGGAAGAATTGGAAGAGCATTTCATTGTCTTGAAGATGACTAACACTGTGCAACGTAATAAATTATTACTCGATCATATTGATACGTTATGGAACCGTAGAACGGAATGGTGCATCTTTAACAGGAAGAACATTATCCCTACTACAATATAACAATTACACTGAGACGTCAATTAGAATATTCAAGGATATTGTTCTGCAGAGATGTAGAGTCTTTAATTCCTGTGCATTGGTCGATTTCATAGTGAATGTCTTTGAGGATTACTACAAGCGAAAGTTATTAGAGTTTGCGAACAGCAGAAGAACCAAATCACAGATTGATTATAGGAATAAATGTCACAAAGCAAAAGTATTGAATCTAGTTTATAGGGTGATGATAATGTATTTCAAAGTGCTTCACAAAAGTCATTATACAATTAATACAGAAATTGCGTTTTGTGATTGTCCTTCTGGTGCTAGTGGGAGATTCTGCAAACACTTATGTCCTATAGAATAGAAGTGTCTAGGCTTTTCCGACAGAAGTCAATTAGCAAAGTTATTTATTGGACACTATGCTTCAGAAAACTTTGATAGAAATATGGGTTTTTGCACAGATGAAGAATTACAAAGCATAGAAGAGACCCTCACTATATCTGCAGTGGTTCTGTCGATATCCGCCGATGTTGAAATTCAGAATGTACAACATCACAATAATAGTATCAATATCATAAATCTTCAAAATAACAACGGTTTTAATCGTTTTAATGACCAAATTGTAAAAACGCGGTCTGAATTTGATCGTTTAATGTCAATAATGGAAGAAAATCAAAGTCCACAAGTCACTTTATCTATTATCAAATTTAATGTAGTACTACAGAATCTGACTTCGAACTTTTTGGAAATCAAAACCAAACCTTGAGGAAGAAAGTCAAATAAAATCAGAGTGCATCCAATGTCGATTTACCGACATAAAAATAGGGGATGAATGAAACATTACAACGGGGGCATAACATTAGCAAAAATCTTTTGCTAAACGTGCCAAATGCAAAACTGAATTGAATTAACTGTTTTACACCTTTTGTTTCAATAAATAAGCGTAAAAATGTCATTTCTATTCATTTAAAGTAGTTTTTTGAAAATTCTTTATATAGACGTTGAGAGTTGGTAGGGAACGAGAAACGATCGTAGGTGGCTCCAATGCGTATGTTAATGGCCACTACTTATGCCTCCAGTTGCGAGACATATCCATGTGCATCTCAGATTGTTAAAATTAACCATTACTTTGTACTACACTTGATTTTGTTTCATTCATGAACTTGTTAACCACAGTCAAACTCCCGAGCGTTACAGACAATAGTGAGCTCTATACTGTACGTTAAAAAGGCTATACGGGCCGAGGCCAACCATTAAAAACTTTAAATTTGTAATAACGTAAATTTTAAGCTTAGTGTTGAAATATATTTTTGGAAATCTGACGACAAATGGAATCAAATTGTGGAAAAATATGTAGGGTATCCCATTTAAAAAAATTTGTGTTGATTCTACGTAAAAATCTATATCGGTATAAGTTCTCACTCTATTTGTATGTTACTTGCTAACATATATACGAAGGAGGTCTCAAAATGACAAAATTTCAAAATTAACATCAGAAACGAAGCGTGCCATGGAAATTTTGTTTAGTCTATCTTTCGAAACATAAAGAAGTAGCACAGGAACGCGAAAACCCGCAAAACCGTAGAAATCAGTACAGTGATATAGACTACTATCTTTTCAAATTATTTTGAAACATCCAGAGTTCTAAATTTATGTGGCAATCCAAAGTTTTTTTTTTTTTTTAAAGAAACGCCCTGTATTTTGAAGCAGTTTGCAATTGCACGTAAAAAAATAAGTCAACTTCGTTAAAAATGTAGCCGTCATTAAGATACAACACTTTCTCTGAGAATGTTAGATTTTTTTTCAATTTCATGTTATTGAAACCAACACACTTAAACAGATGCTTATACAAATACAATTTTAGATACAATTATTTTTAGACTCCTAAATGTGATATTTACGTCTACCACAATTATACAGCGTGTTTTTTACTACAGTGTATAACTCCCTTTTATCTGTTTGCTACAGTTTTGTTAATTTAAAGGGAGTACACTGCAAATTTTACTTAAAACAATAAGTCGACCTTGTTTAAGGTCCAAGTATAACCGTTTTTGAGATTTCTTTTTATAACGTTTTAAATTTTAATTTATTGAAAGAAGCTCATACGTGCACATGCAATATTTTTCAGACAAATTTTATGTTTGCTTCTTCCTAATTCTTCTACAGAATATTTTCTGATTTCCTGAGGCATATTTGGACTAATATAATATATAACCCAGCTAATTAAATATATTTAAACATATTTAGTTTTTTTTTAGTTGTTGATCACTAATTACAAAAGCTGACTAAATCTGATAGTTCCATGAAAGGGATTAAACTCAGATAAAATATTTTCTTGCAAGAATAAATTTATCAGTTTTGTTAAATTACTGCCAACAAAAGAAATTTAAACTAATATTCGTAGTTTAACAGTCATCACTAAACTTTTTTATTAAAATTATATATAATAAAGAAAGTAATAACATAAAATACAAACATTATACCAATGTTCAATCTCATGCTCTCTTAAATGTATAATATAATTCTTTTGTTAAAAGAACGTCGTATATTTTACAATATGCTTAGAGCTCCGAATACGTTCCTTAATCTTTCTTGTTTCCCGTTGACCGTAGTAGGTGCAATAAAATAAACCAAAGTTTTAAAGTAACAACCCCATAAAGTGATTAATTGGTGTTAAATGTGGTGATCTCGTCGGCCTGTTTGGCCCACTCCGTCACTTAAATTCTACCCTAGGATTTATTGCCTCTAAATTATGCGTCCTGTCAAGAAATTGCATAGAACATAATTAATCGATATGTTTAAGGTCTATATGTTGGTATTTATATATCTTTGAAATATACATCTGTTTTTGAAATATTTGGTAAAAACCAAAAACTGCTCCTAACGAACCCCCTCTGTCCGCCTTTGAATTTCTTCCAAAACGTAGTCAGCTCCAGCATAAATAAAAACAAGCTTCAATACTAAATTTGAAGTAAGTACGTGTTGTTATTCTGGAGTTATAGTGGATACTAACATACATGTCCGCACACACGAACGCATGTTAAAACAAGTGTATTACATATGTAAGAAATAAAAACCCAAATATAAGCCTGCTATTAAAATAACAGTTAGTAATGAGCCAGAAAAATTAGTAAGATGAATCAATTTTTATTATTTTAAAATTATGCTGGTAATAATTTATACAATTTATTCGATTCTAGAATCCAGATGTTTTAAAAAACGTCACGTTTGCGTACGCACTAGCCCCCTTCTCTATATGTGCAAAAGACATCGCGTCAAATTTGCAAAACCCCACTTCTGTACGAAGTGTAAAAGGGAAAGTTGTATTATAACACCGCCCACCTGAAACCCACTCCCGATACCGACCCCCATTCCATTAAGGACTTCCTGCTAGTCCTTACACACTCCCTGTTCCGCATGTTGCCTGACCGATAGGACATGGTTCTTCGCTCCCTAGACTCTTTCTCCCAAAACTTTTTCCAACGGCGTTTGAAAGTGATTAATTTTATAAGAATTTTGTCTTAATAACCGTTATTTTTTAAATTTTTTATAATAATTTGTCATACTTTTATTTGTTCACGGCTAACTTGTTATAATAGAAATTTAAAAAAAAATCTCTTTCTGTTATTAAATTGAAAATATCTCAGAAACTAACGATTTTAGCTATAGAGAGTGCTTAATAAAAATCAAAGAACACAATTTGTATTATCACTTTTTAAATACAGGGTGATTCATTTGAAAAAATTGACAAAATCATGTGTTCGAGTTTTGGCTCGCTCTATAATCAGTTGGTGCAATAATAAAGAAATAGCACTTTATCGTAATACCGTACCAATGTCAAAAAGTTATGCCTGGAAAAAATTATTGTTAGGTTGTTTTGTCTAGGGTATACAGGACGTTGAAATGAGAATGATTCTCGTGTACAATTGACCATAACTTTTCAAACACCCTGTATAACGTAATGAAACCATACATTGGAAGTATGGGAGAGAAGAGCTTAATCTAAATTTCAAATAATATATAGGATGTCCCATTTAAAAAAATATGTTTGGTTCACCCTGATAATATGTAACACCCTGTATATACCAAAATAATTTTATAATGTGAAGTTTGAAGTTGCCTATAATTTTTGTAAATAACTTCTTTTTGATATCTCCTTTAATAACGGACATATCGTACTTCGACGCACTAATGCCGCAATCTGTACAATATATATATATATATATATATATATATATATATATATATATATATATATATATATATATATATATATATATATATATATATATATATATATATATATATATATATATATATATATATATATATATATATATATATATATATATATAAGCTGCATAATCTAAAAGTAGTTTGGTTTGTACAGGTGTAATATAAAAGCGGTTCAATACAGAACTTTTGATTTTTAAATAAAACACCCTATATATTATTTTATTTCTCGATTCTCTTTATAATTTTATATTTTATATTTATCTTTTTTATAAGAATTACTTACAAGCTAAATCTTACGGTTTTTGAAATATTTGCAAAGTTAACTAAAAACTGACATTTTTATGTAGTAATTCAAGTAGGCGTATCTCAGTTATTTTTAAAGATAAAAAAATAATCTGTGGTATAGAATTTATTCATGCAAGAGCTTACTGTAAGTCAAAATTGGATTTCAATATACAGAGTGATCACAAAAATTAATTCAATAACATAAACTTGAAAATACTATATCTTCATTTTCTTAAATGGCACACCCTATATTTTTTTAATGCCTTCATTTCTATTAAATATTTGCTATACCTATCTCTAATAGTTTCGGGGATATTTAAGTTTGTTCAATTTTTTTCATTGATAACACCGAAGAAGAGTAAAATTAGTCGGTCAAAGCCAGCTATGAATACATAAGAAACTAAAAAACATATTCACTGAAATACAAACGCTTAAAATTATAATAAATGATCAATGTGACCACCATTTTGTTGCTGGCAAACATGAAGTCTTTGAATAAACGGGCGATCACAAAAATTAATTCAACAACGTAAATTTGAAAATTCTATATCTTCATTTTTCTGAATAGCACACCCTATATTTTTTATCGCCTTGTCTTCGTGTATTAGTCGGCTTTAATTTTTATTAAATATGTTCTATACCTATCTCTAATAGTTTCGGAGATATTTAAGTTTGTTCAACGTTTTTCGTTGACAACACTGATGAAGAGTAACATTAGTCGGTCAAAGCAAGCTGTGGATACATAAGAAACTAAAAAATATTAGCTGAAATACATAAATTGTAATTATAATAAATATTGTATGAAACCACCATTTTTAAGAGATATTTGAGATCTTTTTAAACGATTCATCGTAAAATTAAACAATAGCGTAAAACAAAAGATGAACGAAAACAAATGAAGAAATCAAACTTGTCAAACAGTGCTAATATTTGTGTAGTATTGTATACATACTTCCTAAATTACAAAATGAATTTTTCGAAAGAAGAACTTGTTAATATGATTTACGTCCTTGGTGAAAGCGATAAAAATTGTCTTTTAGCTCATCGAATTTATAAGCAAAAATTTCCAAATGCACGACACCTGCAAGTTTCAGCATTTGCAAGATTTGCGTTTCGATCAAACAGGCAGTATTCATTACGAAGACAATTTAGAACGAGAAAGGTAATGAACATTTAGTTCTTCAATCCGTGATTGGAAATCCTCACGTTTCTTGCCGACAATTGGAATTAAAAGTTGGAGTTTCAAAAACATCAGTTAATAGAATTATGAAAAAATATAAATATCATCCATACCATGTCCAACTTGCACAATAATTAGTCGAGGATGACTTTGTTAATAGATTAAACTTTTGCAATTGGGCCATAAATAAAAATTTAGAAAAACCCAACTATTTTAACACGATCTTATTTACTGATGAAGCTACTTTCCGCAAAAATGGATACGTTAATAGAGATAATTTCCATTATTACGATATTGAGAATCCCAGATTTATAATTCCTGTTGATCATCAACACCGCTGGTCACTTAATGTTTGGGCCGGAATTATTGGGGAAAGAAATATAGGACCATATTTTTTGAAACTTTTATTGAAGATTTACCTTTAAAAACCCTTAGATAAATGTGGCTGAAATTAGATGGCACTCCTCCGCATTTTAGCAGAAACGTTAGAAATTATTTAAATATCCAGTGTCAAAACAAATGGATTGGAAGAGAAGGGCCGATCTCCTGGCCTGCAAGATCGCCTGACTTGACAAAGCAGGACTTTTTCCTTTGGCGTTGGATAACGAAAAAGTCTATCAAACTCCTCCAACAACTGTAGATGATATGAAGGCAAGAATTAGAGACGTCATTCAAAATATAATTCAGCGTTACGAAAAGTAAATTTGTCGTTTATTCAAAGACTTCATGTTTTCCAGCAACAAAATGGTGGTCACATTGAACATTTATTATAATTTTAAGTGTTTGTATTTCAGTTAATATGTTTTTTAGTTTCTTATGTATTCATAGCTTGCTTTGACTGACTAATTTTATTCTTCTTCAGTGTTATCAACGAAAAAAGTTTTACAAATATCTCCGAAACTATTAGAGATAGATATAGAACATATTTAACAGAAATGAAAGCCGACTAATAGACGTAGACAAGGCACTAATAAAATATAGGGTGTGCCATTTAAAAAAATGAAAATATCGCATTTTCAAATTTATGTTATTGAATAAATTTTTATGATCACTCTGTATATTGAAAAGCAATTTTGACAATAGATTAAAGTAAGCTCATGTATGAATAAATTCTATACCAAAGATTATTTTTTATCTTTAAAAATAACTGAGATAAACCTACTTGAATTACTACATACAAATTTCTCAAAAACTGTAAGATTTAGCTTGTAAGTAATTCTTATAAAAAAGATGTAATAAATAAGGAGAATCGAAAAATAAAATAATATATAGGGTGTACTGTTTAAAAATCAAAAGTTCTATATAGTACCGCTTTTATATTACACCTTGTAGAAACCAAACTATTTTTAGATTATGCAGCTTATAAAAATAGACACTTTCGTATTTAAACTTATCTTCTAAGTTTAATGGCTAAGGAGTTATCGACCGAATACGCACTATTGGGACACCCTGTATATATATATATATATATATATATATATATATATATATATATATATATATATATTGGTACATTTATACTACACTTCAAGCTGATTGATGTACCTACATATTATAATTTAATTTTTCGTTTTCTGATGACGTTTGTCAATTGTTTTTACACTATTTCCAAAATTTTTTTGCTATTTGTACATGTACTTTAAAATCTTTGTTTAGTAACTATATTATTTAATAAATAAATTTATACCACTATCAAGTTTAGTGAGTTATCAGACAATTCACACAAATAGACTAAGATAATTATAGGATTGTTTTAAAATACAAGATTCAGTTTACTGATTCGTTATATTCTTTTTCAGAAACATGAACTCTCGATTAACATTAATATTGTGCATTATAAATATATGCCGTTTGGAAGTTTATGCGTCAACCATAAATTCATGGACTGATGAAAATGAGCTGGAAGATTATGGATCACACCCTATTAATCCGAAATCACCAGCTTCTGAGTTGCCTGGTAAGTGTTTTCGACATTGATTTTTATGTATTTTATAAAGATTTACTGTTTACGAATAATCTACTTTATGCTTAAAATTATTAATAAGCTACAACAATTTTTATTATGGTGCACGTATCGTTGAGTATTTCATTTTTAACTTTAATTTATACAATATGTATTTAGATTAAAATTTTATATTTTTGTCAATTTAAAAGTCAAAACAGAAACTGTGAGAGTGACTGGAATATGTTTACTTCAAAGTAACAATTTTATGGAAAATGTAGTTTCATAATGTAAATTGAAAGGTGTTATTTACAAGCACGAATTCATGCGTTATTTACATATGTGCAGTAATTTTACACAACCGCAACTAAACGAGCTCATATTCACAAAGGACTTCAAGCGTAATAAATACCTAAAATATATCTGCAGCGTCATTGGTCACAGTGACACATAACACTGCGTAATCTAGAAACACTTGTACTATTGGGAATCCCAAAAGTTTCTTACAAACAAGTAAACTGCATTCTACTGTGCTGTACAATATCAACAGCAATAAAAAAACGGTATATAACTTATTAATTATGATTATACTATAGGTTTTATGAAATTTAGAAGACATGCAATGTTTTCTTCATTGTGTGACTTCCATAGGCAATTATAACATTAAAAAAGAGCCAGGTGCCAAGAAATAAAGCAAATTACATTTTAATCATACTTGTGTAGCAAGAACAAGTAATTATTTACAGATAATTGACAAAATTTAATAAATATCAAAGTTAGCTTTTAATTAGATTACATATAAAGGCCATCATTCATTCTAAAATCGATTAGGTCTTAAAAATGAGTGATATTTTCTGAGGTGCGGTTCGGAACAGGACTAATAGTTTTTTTCTAATGTTAATAAGTTGTAATACAACAGTTAGTTCGAGCCACCAATAAAGTTGATTTTATAAGATCATTACATCGCCCTAAATCTAATCAGTTGGTCAAACATTCTTTAGTTATCGTGTCACTTTATATTCAATTACATACACGCACGCACGCGATACACGCACATGCACAGCCTTTCAGCATAAGCAAGTGAAAATGAAAATTAAAGGAAATGAAAAAATAGATTTCTTAGGATAATTGTACAACCCCCTTTGTAATACTATTGTATACCTATTATAAATAGGTCAACTCTGGGTTATTCTCGACCACAGTGTATAGGTATATGGCGTGCGTATTGTGTTACGAGGTGTTTTAGGGGTTTCAGCGTAAGGAATAGGGTTTGTTTAGATCTTTTCTTAAGTTGCTTTTGTAATTATTGGATAATTTACGAGAAGGATTACTAAAAGGAAAACATATTTGTGATTAATATTTAGTTTAATTGAAATAGCATATACTTAAGTATGGTTGAACCACACCCATGTCTGGTCAATTGGTGTACTCTATCGTCAGATATTGGTTGAAGTAGAAGACTAATCGAAAAGAGCCCCGTTCGTTCGTAACAATATTTACGAGTAAGCCCTCATTTGTTTTTGTGTCTTCTTTTACATTTTCGTTCTGCTTTGTTACATAATTTCTTATTCTACTACACTTTTTATTACATCGTCTATTCTTTAAAAGTAATTTCATTCTGCGGCATTAATTTATTGTTTTCACTATAACGTCTTATATCACTCTAATGTGATCCTTCAAAGATTTTTTCGAGTTTATTATTGATTTCACTCTTAATGAATACTTTGTCATTAAATCTATACTTAATATTGATACAATTTTGTCTTTCCTATATTTTCTCTGTAACATTGATTTAATTGTCTCGTGCACCATTCTACGCCTTTTGCAACATATATTTTAGTTCTGTCAGATAACGGTCAAAATCGTATACTTTGGACAGTCATGGGATAAAAATTATTATTAATTTTATTAAATACATAAATAAAAAGTTTACTAGTAGATTTGAACCTACGACCTGTACTGCTAGAGTACAGGTCGTAGGTTCAAATCCTACGAGGTAAACTTTTATTTATGTATTTAATAAAATTAATAATAATTTTTAATTACATATTTACCTTTGAACTTATTCGTTCATAACAAAAACTTATAATAATCATGGGATAGATTACAATGTCTATCAAAAACTAACGCATATGCTCAGTGTTTTGTTTCGCTATGTGTTATTGCCTGAAAAAGATTAGAATAGTCTAGCCTCGGCGTAGGGCGCCCCGGTGTAGTTTTTAATTCCAGCCCCTGGAGGGTATGCAACCGTGGGCCCGTATTGTTGAATTCTTTTCAGGTATATTTTCAACCCTTGATGACGTATTTAAGCTCCTCGTCCTGTAATTCTGGCCGTTTTGGCAGTGTCAAAGGTCTTTCTATGGTCTATACTTACCGAAATCTATTTTTATCAAAACATCTAGGGTATTACCAGTAATAAAAAGATAAAATGCATTTAATAATTTATTATAAGTAATACCATTTTTAAGATTACATAACACACATCTCATGTATTACCAGTATCATCCTCCTTATCTATTAGATCCTCAGCTACCGCTCCTTGTTCGCTGGTCTCGAGAGAAAGCTTACTACAGGCATAGACGGGGATGCGGTTGAGCTGATCCAATACATGAATTTTCATTTCAACATTCAACCTGGTGAACACTAATTGGGGCAGACAAAAATCCATACAAAGCAGTGTGTTTCTAATGATACCTTGAGCTTACAAACACAATCCAGTTGTACCACCACTCAAATTAACGTGTGGCGCTATTGTTGAGTTTTATAGGTTAATATATATATATATATATATATATATATATATATATATATATATATATATATATATATACAGGGTGAGTCAGTTTTTTGTAGACGAACTTTAACAGGAGATAGAACACATGTTTCTAAAAAGAAAAGTCCCTATAAACATATGTCGAAGAAGGTTTCGTTTCCGAGATACAGGGTGTTGAATATAATTTTTTTTCTCAAATTTTCATTATAACTCATAAGCAAATGCTTAGATTTTTTTCATGTTGGGGGGATAAGGTCTATTAATTAAGGGGCATAAAACAAGCGGTAAGATTGTTCACAAACTTGCACAGTGGCGGAGTGGAGGGGGTGCTCAACCACTTTCATAAACAGAACTTCTACGCCAATGACTATTTTTAAAAAAAAACTGTTATTTTCATTATCTACATACAGTTTAACAAAAATAATGTACCTTCTTCTGTTTCGAAATTCCTGTGCGTTTCGAGTTATTTTGATTTTAGTGTTTGGTGTGGTACTAAGTTAAGTAATGTGCTTTATGTGAATAATTGAATATAAAGTTTTTAATAAAAAAGATATAATAAAACATTTAGAGCCATTTTAGTACCTAACGATCGTTTCTTTAAAATTCCAAATACATTTTCATTTATAAATAGGTAGTTTATCGGTTTTTTTTAGTATCCATTGTTATTATCCTCGTATAAAAAGAAATGCATAATTATTATTGTTATGCGGTCAATACTTTCTGTATAATTATGTATGTATCAATTTCGCCATAAACATGTATGTAGTTTTTAAGTGAGATTCTAATAAGTTATAGACCGCTGCTCACTTGCTCTCATTAAAGATCCGCCACTGTATCAAGCCACACTTAAATACAAGACTTTTGCAAATTGAAATCTGTTTAGTACACTAATTTTAACAATCCTTATTTATTATTGTAACAATACTTAATTAATAATTGTGAAATTAAGGAGAATTCTTAGCAATAACGATTTATAAATAAATAACAATAACACTAGTATAATAAAATTAGACACTTTGTTCAAAATGTAAACCGTTCTTTTCAATCATATATATATATATATATATATATATATATATATATATATATATATATATATATATATATATATATATATATATATATATATATATAAAATTAAAATCACTGCATTAAGATGTACCTAAATAAAGGGCAAAGGAACGGAAATAGAAGAAAGGACAGTCACGTGGCTGCTGAACGGGATTTTTAAAACTAGAAACTATAACTGGGTCAAGACCGTGTATGTTAAAGCTCATATGTTTCCCAATATCAAAACCATGTTTATGTTTTCATTTAAATGATATGAAAGCAATCTCTTAAGGATGAATTTTAATCTTGCTTCAATATTCCTGATGCTTTGATAGAAGGTGGTTTCATATCAACATCTTAAATTATACTTTTATATTATTTGGCGATTTAAAATTGAATTGTAATTAAAAATCTATATATGAGTTTGATTAAGAATTTCATTAAGATTAAGAGTTCGATCTAGATATAGTTTTAATGAGCATCCTCAAAAACGTGCTTCAAGTCTTGAATACAAATGCGTCCAATGTAATTATGCACACTTACCTGTTTTCAACTAATCGTTAATTTGAAAGTACATATTTTTGTTGATTGGTTTAGTTGAAATGTTTGATAACTACATTTTTATTTACTACCTATTTGCTTTCCCTTAATTAAAATCAAAATGGCCGAGGAGTTTAATTATGACTCATAATGCTATCTCATAAGACAGATATAGGACACCATATCTCGGGCCTTCGACTCCTTGTGTAGGACTCCGGAACTGGCTCTCGGATCTTTACCCCAAAATTCCGCCGCCAATTTGCTTTCAACTATGAATCATAGTTAAATTTTGTAGGCTGTCTCGTTTTCTTAGCCATTTTTTTGTTTTTAGCGAGAATTTTGAAATTGTATTTTAGTCAGGTGGCCCTCATACTAACTGATAAGTCATGTGTCAGACCCCGAAACTTGTTCCAGGGTCTTCGCTCCTTCTCAGGTCTTCGCCCCCTTGGCAGGAAATTTGAAATTGTATTCTAATAAGGAGACAGGTATGGGACGATGGAACATGTTCTCCAGCCTTCAACCCCTTGTCAAAAGAAATACATTAATCAAATCAATCAATCAACCTAAGCATATGAAACCAAATCAATCAATCTTGATCAAATCAAACAAATCAATTAATCACATCAAATCAACGAAATCAGTTAAGGAAACTCATCTCAAACAAATCACTCTCGAGGTCGAAGGGTTGAAAATGACGCCTGAAAAGAAGCCAGCGGTTAAGATACGTGTCCACGGTTGCATACTCTGCAGAAGCTGGAATTTAAAACTACACCAAGGCGCGGAGGCTAGGCTATTCTGGCCCCTTACTTCTTATGCCCCTTTAACAAGAAAAAAACTCATTTTCTTCATTATTATCAATGTGTTCACGTGAAGTAATTCATTTATTAACGCTTCATTTTCATATTAATATTTGTAGTTAACTAAAAACAGATGAATTTCGAAACAACGGAACTGGTTGACATAATCTTCGTTATGAGATCTGCTTTATCAAAATTCTTGCTAACTCAAAGGATGTATCCGCGAAAATATCCCGATAGAACGTAACCCTCAGAAGTTTAGACAAACTTAAACAACGGTTTATTACCAATGTCAATTATGAATAATGTGAGAGGGCTAAGAGGACAAGAGACGAAGACACATTGAACGTTTTGTTGTCTGTAATTTCGGAGCCTTTTACCAGTTTGGGAAGATTGTCCAAGGAAATTGTTTTACCCCGATCTACCGTTAGTAAAATGTAAAGAGGAACAAGTATCATAACTACAGTATATCCTTCCATCAAGAACTGTTGGGTGCAAAGTTGGACATAAAGAGAACATTTTGCAAATTGGGGTTGTAAATGGACACCTAACTTTTTCCAAAATGTATTATTCTCTAACGAGTCAACTTACTCTCAGAGTGGTAGCCCAAGCCGTCATTATCTTCACTATTATACAACAGAAAACTTAAAAATAGCAAGATTAGTTAATGCGCAGCGACTGTGAATATTTGGAATGGTATTAAAGTTAGGCCACATTTCTTAACGGTCATTTAAACGGTGCTGAATATTTGCATTTTTGCAAAATGATTTTCCCCTACTTTTACAACATTCATGTTGTTTTAAGGCAAAATATGTGGCTACAGCATGACGGTGCTCCTGCGCACTTTGCATTAAATGTCAGAGCCTACTAAAATTGATAATTTTGAGGAAGATGGACAGGCCGAGACGGTCTCGTTTCTTGGCCGCCTAGATCTCCAGACAAAATTAGAATTTTTTCTATGGGGTCACATAAAAAACGTTGTATATCAAACTGCTCCGACTACTGCAGAAGATATTAGACAACTCATAATTCATGCGTTTAGAAATAACGTAAGCATTTTCTGGCAATACTGTAATTGTGTTATGACCGAAATGGGGGACAGTTTACGAGTCTGTTATGAATACCTCATTTGTCTGAAAATAATTTTCTGCAGTTTAATGCATTTTTGGATTGTCAACATGTAGCCGGTTGACTTGATCAAAATAAAAAGTAAACAGTTTTTTTTCAATTTTGCCGAATAATTCGGAAACTGTAAATTTTAAAGATAGGAGACCTAACATAAACTGACGATAAAGCGGAAAACGGTATAACGGTATTTCATTTGAAATAACAAAGTTATTGAGGTTTCAAATCATGCAACTTCGGATGAATATTTCGGGGGTTGTAGAAGACGTTTTTTAAGTTAAAATACGCTAAAACGTAGCTTAGAAGGTTTTCTTACAGCCCCAGAGTACAGATTCCTACATTCTCAGAGGTGAAGGTACAGCACCGGTTTTTGTGGAATCCTGCAGCTGTCAACATTTTCATATTTTTCCAAATAATTCGAAAACGGTAAATTTTTAAGATCTTTCATAAATTAAGAGTAAAATTTGACGAATGTGGTAAAGAAATTAGAAGGTTCTTTTTTAAAAAAACATAACCTATATGGCGCACCCGTATACTGGAAAATAATTTTAAAACACGCACTTCTTAAACACCAAAAACTTTGATAGGAAACATTTCCTTCTAAAACTCACATTTACTCAGATATCGCACTTTGACGCATTAATGATCAACCCTGTATACCGGATGTCTCAACGTTCCGAAAAGGCTCCATAAATTATTTATTATTAGAGATATTGACTTTTTCTTTTTTTTAGATTATATCTGCGTTTCTGCTGCGTATTTTAAAAATATAGCAGTTTATACACAGGGTGTACCAATTGATTTTATTTTGGATGCTATGCTAGATTATGAATCACTTTTATAGAGATCGTTTTTACTTATCAGTCATCAATTTTGATTTGTGGCACTTTTTTGCCACAATTTCAAAATGCAAGGGTATGTTAAAAAATTCGTACCTTCCAAATACTTGCATATAAGTCAAAGTAATTAACGTCGTTTGATTTCTGAATGTTTGCCTCAACTTTTAAGGGTTTACTCAATAACCTGCGATTTTTAAACATGACCAATTAAAAATATCAAAAACTATTTTTTTTCGAATGGCACCCCCTATTTATTATTATACTGGTCAAAAAATTTTTGGACAAGCTTTCCATCAATATAAGGTTTGTATAGTCCAATCTAAAAATACAGGTTGCTATCCTAAAATAACTAAATTTTGAGAAACTGTTCCGCTTAAAATCATACAAATCGAGTGGTTTTTACGTACAAAGGAATTTTAGCACAGAAAATAAACAAAGGTATGGAATTGGAATTTATGTTAATGTTGGAAGAAGAATTGAGGCAAAAACTAACATATCGCAAACCAGTGTTAACTGGATTACGAGAACAATTTAAAAACATTAACAAATAACAAAAACAAAAAACAAGAAGAATTACAGCTATTTTACACTTATCTTTTTAACAGATACTCAATGGTATTGCATTTATTAAATGAAATGTATTGCGCATTCTTTGTTGCATGTCCTCCGCAGTTGTTGGTGTAACTTTATAAACCTTTCCTTTAACAAATCCTCAAAGGAAGAAATCAATCTGAGCAAAGTCGGGCGAACGAACAGGCTAACTGATTGCTCCTCCTCTGCCTATCTAACGATTTGGGAAGGTTCCATCTAAAAATTGTCGAACCACTTGATTATAATGCACAGGGGCTCCATGCTACCACAGCCACATGATCCTTTGCGTATGCAAATCCACATTTTCTATTAGAAGTGGGAGATCATTTTGAAGATATTCTTGATATCTCATCCAATTTAAAACATCATCAAAAAAGAACGGACCGATTACTTGACCCTAAGAATTCCACCCTAGACATTCTATGACCATTTATTTCGATGATCAAATATGCAGTCGCATTGTAATGCATGTTGTGTGGATTAACATTACTCTTAAATGCTGCTTCATCACTAAATAAGATTGTGTGCATCAAATTCCAGTCGTTGTTAATCAAATTGTCCATGGTTTTACAAGAATTTACTCGGTTTTTGAAAATCATTTCCAAAAATTTCTTGATACAGCTCAAGGTGGCAAGGATGATACTTGTGTTTTAATATAATTCGATTAATATTGGTTCGTAATATGTCAGTTTCTACCGCAATCTCTCTGCAAACAATGTTGGATTTTCTTGTAACATTAAAAGACCTTGAAACTCCAGGCTTTTGTCTATTTTTCGTGCTAATGCTTCTTTTTTCTTGTACGTAATTTATGCTTCAATCTTTCAAATGCAGCACTGCGGTATTCTCGCATCTGGGTATTTTTGATTTTAGATTCTCTGAGACAATAACATATTACGATCCGCTACAGCAAGGCTGTATATCACATTAATTAGTTCTTGACAAATACAATTAATTTTGAGATTTATAATTTTTACACAAAATTGGGCAAATTGTAACATTGACAGAAGCCCACTCGATTTTTATTGTTTTAAGTACAAAAGTTTCTCGAAATTTAGTTATTTTAGGATAGCAACCTGGATTTTTACATTGGACTATACAAATCTTATGTTGATGGAAAGCTTGTTAAAATGTCTTTTGACCAGTACAATAACAAATTGGGGTACCATTGAGTTTTTGATATGTCTGATTTGTCATGTTTAAAAAATTGCAAAAACATGCAACTGAGTAGATTATTAAGTAACTACCCAAGATGTGGCAAACATTCAGGAATCAAACGGCTTTAATTATTTTGACTTATCTACAAGGATTTGGAAGGTACGAATTTTGGGACATACCCACGCATTTCGAAATTGTGAAAAAAAAAGCTTAATTTAGCATAGAATCCAAAAAATAAAATCAGACTGGGTAGTTTCTAGTTTTTTTTAAATATTGGAACACCCTGTATATAAACTGCAACATTTTTTAAATGTGCAGCAGAAACACAGTTATAATCCAAAAAAAAAAGAAAAAGTCAATATCACTAATAATAAACAAGTTATGGCGCCTTTTCGGAACGTTGGGACATATTGTATATACAGTGTGGTCCAATGAGTTTGATCGATAAGCAAAACTTTGTTAATATCGATTTCTCAGAAAATTTTAGTCCAGATAAAAGTTGGTGCATCATGTAAAACTAAATATGCACTAGACAGACTCTACCAGTGGCGTACTGATTAGTGGTAAATCGCCCATAATTGAAATCTTTTCAATAAGATGCTATATAAAGCGTTATTTTAATTGACAGTACAATATTACAATAATGATACAATGTATTAACAAATTAATACTAAAAGATTAATGAACCTTTTATTTCAGTAATAAATAGATTTTTGTTGTGAAAAATTTTCATTGAGTTTTACGCTTTTACAAATAAAGTGATTTAAAAAAATTCTGTTTGTTCAGAACCAGATCAAAAAAGAATTATTTTATGAGATAATACCAATAAATGCTCTAAAAAGTTATTGATCGACTCCAATGCCGTTATTTTTCCGTTTCTCATTTAAATGTTATTTGTGAATTTGTAAATTTCTGAATTTTTGAATTCATTCTTACCAAATAAGTAGTAATAAGTACGCGTTAATTAAATTTTAAACCAAACATTGGAATAAATTAATATTGAGATAAGAGGCACCCCTAAATAACAAAAAACTTCTCATTGTCATCCAAACTTCCTATCTGGGCACGTCAATCAAATATAAGAACTATTTCCAGTAATTCTTTTTGATATCATGCAAAATAAGGGCATTTTATTGAGAAAATTTAAATTATCGGTCATATACCACTAATTGGTACGCCACTGGTAGAATGTGTAGTGTATATATAGTTTTATGTGATACATCAACGTTTGTCTGGAATAAAATCTTCTGAGAAATCGAAATTAGCAAAGCTTAGCTATTTTTTTCACCACTCAAAAAATTTCTAGAATTATCTTTACATATAATTCTTGAAGTCTTTCATCAGATGTATGTCTTAACCACTCGGGTTCATTTTCTTTAATTAATATTGAGTATGTATACACCCGCACTACTAATAACCGGCATTTAATGGGTTTTTAACACAGGCCGTCGCACGGTACGCTAATTTAAATGTTCCTTTTTTATTCACGCCTTTAAATGCGTGTAAAAATTAGACAATTTGATTTACCAAATGGCCTGTTAAATGTTTGTTACAGAATATTTTAATTGCGCTTGATCACTAAATTCTTTATTGTCTATAAACGGTCGATTAAGTACTGTTAATAAACGAAGAACTATTTACCTAAGTATTATTATTGTCCAATACTGTCTAATTTATAACACTTAACACCTTTGCTTGTATAAAGGATCATTTGCAAGCTGCTTTTCGACTGCGCGGGTCTTTATCCGCAATCATTTTTTAACTCAATGACTTCTGTTTATTAAAAATCTGCTCAAACTGTTCTTTAATTTTGCAAAAGTTTAATAACACTAATGCCATCATATTTATCCCGTTAAAACCAAAACAATCTATCCCAGGGGAGTTACAACATCATATGTGTTTGCCGGTATGCAAGTTAAAAAAAAAGGCTGCAAGGGAACCAACGCAACCGATACCTCAAAATCACTGCCATCTTTATATTTTTATAAAAATCTTAATTACTCTTCAAAAAATTTCAATTTCGCATTCATATTTACTCCACATAACACCGAGATCTAGATTTAACTTTTTATGAGAGTCTCACATATGGACGATATTTGCTTTCGTAAAATTCAGTAAATTTCAACACCATTTGTCCTTGAACATACATAACATTTTCCATAGTGAAATACAAAATCATTTATACAAGCAAAGATATATATGCATACTCTTCCTCTACACTTCAATCAATAACAGCATATCGTCAATTTACAGTACTTTTAAACTCACATTCCTTAAAATACAGTAACCAAATACAGTAATATTAATTATCGTTTCAATAGGGGTGTTACTAAAACTTTAGTTCTAATTCAAATTTAATACTTCCAACTAATAAGTATTTATACGACATTTAAATATGCTTTACATAATACTCAACGCTATACTAAAAACCCCTGTGGCATTTGCACCAACTTACATTATGTACACACAAAAAACTTTCTCGTGCAAACTCACATTCAAACAAGACTGTATATATCCAGCGCGTCAAAATAATCTCACACAATAGCACTCAGACATGACACGTTCAAACGGCGTACTGTGTGTGCTATCTTGAAAAACATGTTTAAAAGTTATATACACGATATTTTAATAAATTCCACAAAACTTGCTAGCTAAAGTACTAATTTTTGAACAATTATGTATACATTCATATGGCAAGGCATGTCTGAGGTTAGCTCGTCACAATAAAACTGATAAGTATCTTAATCGTAGCGCACGCGGACTTTTAATTAACGTTGCAAAATGTTCCAGCTCGACCAGTAATGGTTGAACGCAGCTTTCTTTGTACGTTCAAATGGCTAAGTGTGCTATATTGAAAACAAATTTTAAAGGTTATGTGTGCGATATTTTTATAAAGTGTCACACAATTTACTACTACGGGTACTGGCAAGTGACCTGAGTTTTATTATTTATACGTTCAATTGGTGAACTGAGTGTGAAGATAACTCGCCATTTTTAAATGCATATATCTTGCCGATGTAAGAGTATGTTTTCTCTAAAGTTCACAAGCGAATTATTGAACGGTATATCCACATGTCTAAGTTCTATGGTGAGCCTGCTCCATGGAGATCATAACTAAAGGAACCTCTTCGCTAAGTGATTTTACCATGTTAAGGATCTGGCTAGCTGTATATTTTTTTATAAATATTTGTGCACTGCTTAAACTTCACAGTTATTTATTCTTTAAAATGAGCAAAACTTGTTTTGTTTAAATTTAGGTTAAAAATATTTCGCAGGTAGTGTGCCATTTATGAAACCTTTTGCGATGCTTTCAAATTATCGTCGTAATTAACTTAAATTTTTAAAGTAGATGTAATTGAAAATACTAAATAATAAGTAACCTGTTTTGAGTTTTTGTGAATTACAAACTTGTGTATTGTGTAATAAAGCGTAATAACGTTGAGATGCTTTTCGTTTTTAATGTATTGTACCGGGCTCAAAATGTTTCGCAACACCTTATAAATAATAGGACCAGATGAGCCCGACGTCACTAACAACCATAATACAAAGAAAAGAAATTAAATAGCTAATTATATAAGTAAATAAATGACAAATGAATTTCGTAAATGTGTCTGTTAAAAAAATATTTCCAAAACAAATAATTATGAAATCCTTTAAACACTACTAAGCCGGTAACGCATACTTTAGATCAACCTACTGTTCAATAATTTGTGAACAAGCAATGTTTATATTTATTGCAACCCAAAGTAAGTACTTAAATAGTTTTACCTGATATATTCAGGATCAGTCAGGAGATACTTAAGGTCTTAGAACTCGAACTTTCCTGTCGGCACGGTCGCTGCCCGCTCTGCACCAAGTGTACTCCTTATCATATCACAATTTTACTACCAAAAATTGATGACTGGATACATTTTCCGTCAATAGAGCTGTACGTAATTTCTTGAAGCAATAAGCTACTTTCAATAATCACAATGATATCGGTCAACAATCACAAGTTCATTAAACCAACCGTCTTAATTATTTAAGTGTTTAACAAAGTGGTTTACTATCTCTCGCTTGGGTGAAACCGAGAAAACAAAACTGCCCAAAATTAAAATACTTAGCCTGTGGGTTTAAATGGTGTATTTATATTTTGTATCTAATTTCACTCGCAGCATCAAAATATAACTATTTAATAGAATTCTCAATATGGGAAATTATATCTTCAAAAGGCATTACTCTTGGCGTGATCGCAAAATT
>JARFJB010000002.1:1742500-1757500 GCA_036346205.1 Vesta saturnalis
GTAAAATCAACCCTAGTTTATGACGTTATAAAATCCATAATCTCCTAACTTTTAACTCCTTATCTATACTAAGTATTGCGTCATTACATCACACTGACTCGACCAATATACGATTTCGTAAAGTAATCTAAGCTACAAAGAAACAATTTTTAATGACACCATCTCCACTTAAAAACTAAACTAACAAATTAACAATTACCTAATAAAAGGATTATCGGATATCTACTATAATTAAAACTACTTTCGTTATTTTTTTTACTAAAGGAACTCATCACTAAGCGTAAACAACTATTCCTACAATACGCGGCATATGTAACAGCAACTTTTATACTTAACAGAAAAAACGCAATAATCATTAATCTGACTTCAAATAATTTCTAATAATTTGAAACGTCATTCATACATTCATAACTAAATCAGTGCTTTCCAACAGCACAACTGGATATACCTTACTTTTCATTAATATCTTGGAACAAAACTAAAAATATCTTAATATTAGAACGTAGGATACATATGATACATACGTATACATGAAGATTTGTGTAAGAAGTTTTATGCATATAAAATGACTAATTTTTAAACTAGCAGCCCTTTTATAGAATGGAGATCATTTATAACAGAAACAAGCTTGAAAATATTGTTACAGGTCACAGATGTTGAAGGGTCGATTTTTCTTTTGAATCATCAGAATTCTGTCTTGTCGCTCATTGTTGCTATATCTTTTGAGTAAAGAAGAATTAGTGGGATAATAAAGAAAGTGAAGTTTTATATGCTTTATCTTTTTGTTACAAAACTAGGGCTACAGTAAGTTTTATTTATTTTTTTATTATTATTTCAAAAAAAATATTTGCTCCTTTAATTGCTGCTTTGCTTTTAAAAATGAAATGAAATCTAACACAAATTGCACTATAGTTACTTTCTTAATTATATATCCAAAGTATTTCAAATTAATTATTTCCTATTTAACAAACCTATTTTTTTTTGTAGATGTACAACAGATAAGAGTATGAACTAATATTGCTCATTATTATACCCCTTAATGTAGATGTTCTCGAAACTCGAACATTTTATATAAACTATGTTCTAAAGCGGTAAAATGTTAATTAAAATGTTTTAACAAGGTAGAGTACTACACGCTAGAACTAGTTTAATTTTACTTGCTTTTCTTATACTTCTTAGCAGGAATCGAGCTCAAAACATACGTTTAAAACAAATATGTTTCCATTTTAATTATATTCGGCAGGTAGTTCATTATTGTAACACATAAGTTTTTATAAACCCAAAATCTCATAAATACCGTCATACAGTATCAAGCTTTTGTTAAAATTTAGACAAAGAATGATAAAACTTTATTGCGTCGTTGAAAGGTTTGGATGGGGATACATTAATAGTAATGGGAACAAGTTTATATTATATTTGTCCAAAACTTCAACAATAATTAGTTTATTACATTAAGTGTGAAATGTACACAATTAAAACTGGGACATTTTTAGAATTTAATTTGAGTAGCAATTTCATTTAACCAAAAAGACGACTAATTAAAAACGCTTTTTCGCGAATTAAACAGCTTAAAACGAAGACACTAACAAATTTAATTAACCGAAATCTTTCTAAATTAAGTACATATAAAATCATTTTACAAGCGAACGCCTATTCGATTGTCTTAATAAAATCTTTATTATCGCAGCCCGTACCATTTCCAATTAAAGATTCTGTATACATGCATTTTACCACTTATTAGATTTTATAAATAATATGATTTATGTCTACAATTTATACAGAAATCTATAGTACCATCCACAGTAATTTTCGATAGCATTTCAAATAAGAGTGTTTCAATACATTTATTTCTATTTTCTTGATCCAAAATCGGTAAATCTAGAACCTGGAAAATATAAACCAGATAAAACTCACTTCTAATGATTTTACCTATGTGTTGTAATAATTACATATTGTAGATGATCAACGGAGCCAACCGCTTGTAAAATTAATAATTCTTGGCAATTTGTTAACTACTGACGGAATCCATAAATTTTCAAACTTAATTACTTTTAGAACAGCTACAATTTAGAAGGAAGGTTGATGCGTAGTAAAATTAGTTGTCGACTATTGTTGTCAGTAAATTAGTAAGTAGGTATAGAGAATATCCTTAACGTGTCACTCTTTATAAGAGAAAATTGTAATTTATATGCGACATCGTCGTCCTTATTTATAGTATACATGATACAAATGTATATAAAGACATTTATTTTACATCGACTTGTTGCGGTTTTCGTTTCTCAAACATTTCAAATTGTAAACTATTTTCATTTCATACAGTGCGTTCGTAAAATAGCGGATAAATTCAATTAAGATTCGAATGTGAGTTTAGAAAGAAAACGTTCGGACCAGTCGTTTTTTATTTCCAATGTAGAATTTTTTTACGTAAAAGTGAAATATACAGAATGTGTCAAGAAAAAGGTATGACGTCATTGACATTTTTTTTAAATGCCAACCCCCATTTTTATTGCAGAATTAGAAAGGGTATATTTTTAAGTACGACCAGGTACACATGGATGATGTTAATACAGGGTGTCCCCAACTTGCGTCTGTGGGCGATACCTCCCTTATTTGATGGAATAGGTGAACAAAATTTTAAAGTGTAGTAGAAATAAGTGAGGCGCATATTTTAAATTCATTTTAGGTTATACAGCGTGTTTCATTTATGCTGGGTGAATCAAACATAGATTTTTAAATGGTACACCTTGTATGTTTAATAATACAGGGATTAAACAGATTTATCTGGTTACCAAATTTAAATATATAATTAAAATTAAGATACATGTAGAAATTAGTTAGCACATCGGAAATGATTATAAAGTATGTTATGTAGAGCAGGTCAATTATAGTAAGCAATTGCAAGGTAGGCATACAAGCGCTTAGGTAAGATAAACATGACCTAAGATATAGTACAAAAACAAACTACGTAACATTAAGAACTGTATATAAACTTGTAAGTAGTATAAAATAATTCAGTCTTTGAATGAAAACCATTTTATTCAATTTCCAAAGGGGTTGTGAGGTATAGTCTACAATTGGTACGAGTGACGACGCACCCCTCACGTCAAAACCCCAGAAACACTCAATCTCTTTAACCGTAGATTGAATATGGTCCTTCGAGTCTATTGAAGATATCAGCACATGGTACATCAAGCCACCACCAACGGAACATCACCACCACCCGAAGCCATAAGAAGATAGAAAGACGACAAGTTAAAGAAAATTAACATTGCGAGCCCCACATGTAGAGGGAAGATAAAAGGCACAAGGCACAAAACGAAAAATGGAGAAGATCAACAAATTGGCCAGCAATCAAAATGAAATTGGCAAGGCTATGGAAAAGATGCTTACGAATATGAAGAAAGATTCGGCGGCACGGAAGGCCTACATTAGTGAGCGTCGCAATTCAATGGATACATGGTGGGAATACGCGATCAGCATACATAATGAGATATCAGAACTGCAGATAGATGATCATGACTACCACACATCAGAATATTTTGAAAAGTTAGGTAAGCTGTACAATCACATTAAAAACTGTTTGAGAGAGCTAGAAAAGAAGCTAACGAACACCTCGCAAGGAGAAGATGGGGTCGACATAGAACAAGAACAGCAGTTGAAACGACAGAAGATGAAGATACGACAATTAGGATCTCTATTACAACAAGTAGAATAAAAATTGAAAGAAGAAGAAAACACGGTCCAATTTAAGTTATGGCAGGATAAGATTCAGCGCCAATGGACTGCGACTGAAGAACTGCACGAACACATGAAGGTACATGAAACAATATTTCAGGATAGGTACTTACCAACGAGTTCGAGAAAACAGAACAATGGTGTGACGAAATATGCACCGAACTCGGAAATAAAGTAAAAATGGCTGGAGACAAGACATGCAGCATCAAGTTACCGGAAATAAAGTTACCCACATTTAGTGTTGGCTAGGAAAATTGGATGACATTCCAAGACATTTTTGACAAAGTGATACACTCCACCAGAACGGTGACAACAATAGAAAAAATGCAATATCGTAAAAGCAACTTCGAAGCAGAAGCATCGAAACTAATCCAGCACCTTTAAATAGCAGAATGCAACTACGAAACAGCATGGGAAATTCTCAAGAGCAGATACAACAACAAACGGTTAATGGTAAAAAATCTAATAGAAAAAATTTTAGACTTTCCCACGATCCAAGAGGAGGCTGCAGGTGCGATAATGCGTCTGCATAACACAACTCATGAGTATCTGGAAGCAATTAAGAACCTGGGAATAGAAACAGTCTCCTGGGGTCCTCTTATAGCCCACATAGTGGCGCGAAAATGGGACGTAGAGACAAACAAACTGTTCGAACAATCAGTAAAAACACCAAATCAAATACTATTGATCAAGGAGGTAGTGGAATTGCTCAAGTTAAGATTACAGTCAATGGAAGCGATGTTCCAGGCAAGGAAATCAATTATACTCCCGCACGAGGGCAATCCCAGTGGCATCACCAATGACAGCCCAAGCGGCAAACATGCGTCTACTGCAAGCAACATCACAAATTGGGCGACTGCAACAGATTCAAAGGGTTGTCAACACAAGCCAGGCTCGCATTCAAAAGCGTCCATGCTTCAATTGCATGGACCACAATTCCAACATGAAATGCCACTCGATTTGACGCTGCACAACGTGTCAGTACCCGCATCATACATTACTGCACCAGGAATACAAAAAACCTGCAACGCGCCGTCAAACAAAATCGGCAGCGCACGCATCGACTAAGGAAGTTGGGGAAGCGTGATGCTCCGGAAAAAAAGAGATCCCATTAGCTACAGCAGTTGTTAGAATAAAAGATGTCTTCGGTGAACTTCACATGTTACGAGTATTAATCGACCAGGGATCACAGGCATCATTCATTACGGAAGAGTCCGCACAATTATTAAAACTACCAAGGCATAAGGTACACGCCGAAATCAGTGGACTTTGAAGGTCGATACCAACCAATGCAACCGCAAAAGTGAACATTCAACTACAACCTCTACATCCAAGTACCTTTTCACTAAGCACAGAAGTTACAGTGCTAAAAAAAATCACGGAGACCAATGGACAAACCAAATGTTGGCAGATCCCGCACTCAATAAGCCATTATTTGTAGACGTGCTCCTGGGAGTCGAAGATTACGCAAAACTAATACTAGATAGGGTGAAACGAGCAGGCGACGTATTAGGTCAAAACTCAGAACTAGGATGAATTTTGTCAGGGCAGATCTACACTCCTAGAAAAGAATAAGTGACGATAGTCAGCATGGTGTCACAAGAAGAAAAAAAAGCGCAGTTAGAAAAATTTTGGGAACCCGAGGAAATTCCAAGGGCAGTGAAAATGTCCCAAAAAGATGAAGAATGTGAAGAACACTACCGACAAACCACTGTGAGGAATCCAGATGGAACTTATACAGTAAAAATCCCATTCGAAAAAAACCAGACACGTTATAGAATTCCAGACCATTGGCAGTCGCAGGATTACTACAACTAGCGAAGAAATTTTTGAAAGACGCCAATTTGGAGAAAGGTTACAAAAAGTTCATGAGCGAGCTGGGACACATGAAACCAGCCACCAACCTAAGTGAGAACAGGGTGTAAATACCACATCAGGCAGTCATGAAAGAGTCCAGTACAACGACCAAGCTGCGAGTAGAGTTTGACGCATCATCTAAGATCTGTAATGGAAAGAGTCTAAATGAGATGATGCACGTAGGGCCATGATTGCAACACGATCTTTGGGACCTTCTAGTAAGATGGAGAAAACATCGCTACGTGCTCACGGCTGACGTAGAGAAGGTGTACCGTCAGATCAAACTGCACGAAGGAGATCACAGATACCACACCATACTGGGGAGAACCACACCAAAGAAACCAATCAGAGAGTATCAACTTACAACCATAACGTATGGAACAGATTTTGCACCTTATCTAGCAGTAAGAACATTGCAGCAACTAGCCCAAGATGAAGAAAACAATTACCCGCAAGCATTAGCCGTAACACTGAAAGATTACTACGTGGACGACCTGTTAACTGGAACTAGAACGATAGGAAACGCAAAGGCCTTACAAGATGAATTAATAATGTTACTAAGTAAAGTAGGGTTCACATTAACAAAATGGACAGGAAATCATAAAGAATTATGGAAAGAAAGAAAAGAGACGTCGGATCCAAAGGATATCAAGGAAGACGAATCAAGGAAATCCCTAGGATTGAGATGGCTACCAGATCAAGAGAGCTTTCAATTCAAGGTAGCACTCAGAAACAAAACATTAACAAAAAGGAGCGTACTATCAGAAACAGCAAAAATCTTAGATTTTCTAGGGTAAGTGAGTCCAATAACAATAACAGCCAAGCTAATAATTCAAGAACTATGCGTAAGCGCAATCAAATGGGAACAACAAGTACCTGATAACATAGCAGCGAAGTGGGTGAAGTTCCGAGATGAATTAAAAGCCATAGAAGAACTACAGATACTAAGATAGATCCACCACACCCAAGACGAATTATAATTACACGGGTTCTGCGATGCATCAGAGAAGGCATACGGGGCAGCAATATATGCGAGAACCAGTGAAAGGCAAGTAACGTTACTCACAGCATAGTCAAAAGTAACACCCGTCAAGAGAAAAGCGACCATAATGAAGTTGGAATTATGCGCGACAGTATTACTGGCAAAGCTATTAAGGAGAACAGCAGAAGCACTAGAACTTCCAAACGTAACTGTGTTTGCATGCAGCGAATCCACGATAACGATAGCATGGATAAAATGGGATCCATCCAGATGCAAAACTTTCGTAGCCAATCGGGTTATGGAAATCAATAAACTCGCGCCACATCAACAATGGAATTACGTCACCACAGAAGAAAACCCAGCAGACATCTTGTAAAGGGGATACCCAGCATCCAAAATAAAGCCCAGATCTATATGGTGGGATGGGCCGGAATGGATGAAAACAAACAAATAGGAAGCGTACCAAACACCACATACAACCCGCAAACCAGATGGTAAAACCAGCAAAAGGTACATTCGAAACTTGATACCCGTGCACTCGCCGACAAAAACACAACTCGAACACGAAGACAACCAGGCAAGGAAAAAACCAAAACAATCTCACGTACTACAAGTAACACTTGGATTCCTAACATTGTTAGCAGTTGCAAGAGCGAATTTCACAATTGTACACCCAGATCCAGGCCTATGTGTCGAGAATATAGGTAATGCGCGAATCGGAATAGGTACATTCCGGATCGACTTACAATTCAATACAGTCATTATTGAGGAGGACGTCATGGAATCAATAAACACCACACAAGGATTCGACAAGTTGTGCCGTCAAGCTACAAAAATATCAGAAGAAATACATTTCAAGGAGCCAACTCACCATACGAGTGAGTTGGGCAAGCAGTTAAAATGGTTACAAGAAGGAATACATTCAATCATCCACTCAAGAAAGAAAAGGAGAATGTTAAGGTACGTCCTGACATCAATATTTGGAGTAAATGGCGAATTGTATAAGGACATCAACACGTTAACTAAGAAGCAGCAAGAATTAATGAAGACAGCACATCGTACCAAATTTATACTATCAGCACTATCAACATTGAATAACACCGAAATTAAAATCAACAGACAGCTCGAGAGCTTCATGAAAAAATTAAATCTTGGGCTGGAAGTGATTACCAAGATGGAAAATGGTACAAGACCATACATGAAAACCAGGTAAACGTGCACATTCTGAGATACATCCACTTCAACAAAATATTGAACGTCAACCGTGGTCAACGTAGCTTTACCGACCTCATCACTTAAGTACATATAAAGGAGCAAGTGACATCAGCATCAAGAAAGCTACTATCCAACGTAGAAATACTAACGCACCCAATAATAAAGATGACTAAAATAAGATGAACAACAAATCTACGTATCATGGTATTTCATCAGGGCAAAAATCATGCAGTATGTAGTAATGAAAATAACGCCAACACCACTGAGGATGAAGAACGGGATGTATGGGATAGTGCAAGTAGGAAATGGAAGTATTCTCGTAGAATACAACACTCAACATTACTTCCAATTATCAGATGAGGAGCTAAGAAACAGTACCTGCATTAGAAGACATACGATGGTATGCACATCTACCGTAGTAAGCAACATAGAACAATCCCTAATTTCATAATAGATCAACTGTATCAACGAGTAAATGAGAATTCATGCAGAATATCAATATATAATGTGGATGAAATAATCTGGAAACAACTATACATGCCCAACACGTGGATGTTCCATCACAGAAGACGCGGTCAAAGGAGCAGTAATGTGAAATGGACTCAGACAAGATATTACGTTAAACCAAACCGGCCTTATCCAAATACCATCAGAATGCTTGGTTAAAACATAGCAGAGTATTTTGAGTCCGATATGGACTGTGTGTCAGTAGTTACGAGTTATCACAAACCAGTACGCATAAACATGGCAGAAGCAGTTCAATACACAGGTAAACACTATTCAGAAAGAAACCATTCTAAAAGCAACAGATCAACTAGTGACTTGAAACAGGAAAAAGAAGCGATCCAACAAGATCTAACTATACATTCACTGGGAGAAGATACCATCACATTCCATAATAACCAGTCTCGCAGGTGCAGCAACATATTAGGAACTAGCTATCTGGGGGGCATACAAAGTATGGACACAAATACTTCGAAAGAAGAAACTCGGAGCAAGAGGAGAAGAAAGATTCCAGATGGAACCACTGTACGCCACCCCCGTTGCCACCACTTCGTCGCGGCAGAATATTCAACCTACAGCTGAACATGAACTTCGCGGCCGGCAGGATGTTTGATCATGCAGGGATAAACAGATTTATCTGGTCACCAAATTTAGATATATAATTAGAATTAAGATACGTTGAAATTAATTAGCACATCGGGAATGGTTATTAAGTATGTTATGTAGAGCAGGTCAATTATACCAAGCAATTGCAAGGTAGGCACAAAAGCGCTTAGGTAAGATAAACATGACCTAAGATATAAGACAAACTACGTAATATTAAGAACTGTATATAAACTTGTAAGTAGTGTAAAATAATTCAGTCTTTGAATTAAAACCATTTTGTTCAATTTCTCAAAGAGGTTGTGAGGCATAGTCTACAATTGGTACGAGTAACGGCGTACCCCTCACATCAAAACCCTAAGCCACTCAATCTCTTTAACCGGAGACTGAACACTGTATGTTATTTCAAATTTGGATTCAACTCACTTCGGCCATTCTTTCAATATAAGGTTTAATTACGTTATACAGGGTAGCTGTGGTCATTTTGAAGAAAAAATCGTACCTAAATGGATACTATGCATCATTTCTAATAAGAAATATTCAAAATATTTTTTTAATAAAATATATTTTGAAACACAGACAATTTTTAGTTGTAAAATGATTCCACCAATTTAAATTAAATGCCAGCATTGAGCACGGTTAATAATCTGACAATAGCCAAGGCGACTAATAAGCGATTTCTGAACATTGTTGATGACATCTGCGGTAATGTTTCTAATTTTTTGGCGAATTCGTGCTTTTAAATCTTCTAAATTGGCCGGTCGCGTCGCGTATACTTTACTCTTTAGGTATACCCACAAGAAGTAATCTAGAGGATTTAAATCTGTTGATCTGGCTGGGCACTCAATTTCCCCTTTTCTACCTATGCAACGATTTGGAAAAACTTCATCCAAATAAGCGCGAACAAGTAAAGCGCAGTATGGCGACGCCCCATCTTGTTGAAAAAAGGGGTCACGATGTTGCATATCGGGCTCCTCTAAATCAAGGTCATTAGAGTGGGGATGATTTTGAAGAAAGTCTAAATATCTGGCACCAGTGAGAGTATTCTCGAAGAAGTAAGGACTCTTCCGTCAACTTTGCCGCACCAAACGTTCAATTTTTGAGGGTTTTTGGGTGTGACATTCTGTAAACCGATAAGGATTTTCGGCTGCCTAATACCGAAAAGTTTGTCTGTTCACATGGTCGTTTAAAGCAAATGTTGCTTCGTCGGAAAAAAATTATTCTTGTTACAAAATTGGCGTTACCATAGCACAGTTGCTGGATTTGTTCACAAAATTCATTTCGCCGATCAAAATCATCTTCCCACAGCTCGTGAAGTAAGTATATAGGAATGGAACTTCTCTCTTTTCAAAAACTTTATACATAGCAAATCGCGCCACACTAGTATGATTAGTCGTGTCCGTAATGGTGGTACTACAAATAAAAAGTTGGAGAAAAAATCATAAGACACCTGTTGCTGGATTATTCTAGCCCTATGGTGTCCCTAAAATGACGAAAGATCAACGCGCTTATCATTAAGGTGTACAATGTTATAACAAAAGCTAAACATGTATGCCCTACGATAGCTTGGATCTTAGGAAACGACAATAGATTATTTAACAAGACAACGACAAAACGTACTTATTTACTCACGGTGCGACTAATAGGGGACACAAAAAGATAGGACGAGAATTGGTCTATTGCTCTAACTCAAACGACGAAGAAGTAAAGGTTATCTCAGAAGACCGCTAACTATACGACGAGACTAGGAATGCAGATCCTGACCAGCACAGAGTATCGAACAGGATCTGACTGGGTAACTAACCACGAGAAGCATAATCAGCCGAATTTTTCTGCTACGGTATAACCCGGAGAGGTGTATTCATGGATATACGTGATGCGATTACTAACTAACTGTTTCAGTTGTGGAGGTAACGAATAAATCCAAGTAGGTATGATGGTAGTCAGTCGAAGCAAAAATAACATTTACGTCTACGATATCACTAAAGGTTTTGCAAACAAATTTGACTAACTTCACCAGGGAAGTGGTTGCACAAAATTCTAAAGGAGGAATGAATAATTTCTTGATAGGCGCCACCTTTGACTAGGCGATTTGGTAAACAATGTAAGGTACACGAGGAGACCCTGTTCGGAATCAAGTTGCGAGGAAACTGAAGCACCGAACGTTCAGGTAACTCAGCTTTGAACTGGTTCTATTGCGAAGCGATTTCAATAGGTGGTTCAATATTCCAACCAAGCCATATCAACTGCACTTATTGAATGAGACGTTTAGCGTGATACCTTCAAATAGGTGAAATAATTATAACGCTTTTACGTTCGGTGGTCGGCTAGTTTTTAAAAGAACTGTTTGATATGGGCGTAGTGGCAAATTTCGGAGGGGAGGTTCATGTAAAAATCAAGTTTCTCGAGCACCAATCTAGGTAAGCGGTGATCTAGAGGCCTAAATTTCTCTTCGCGGACAATGGAAAAGTAAAAGTCCAAGTAGCGTTAGTTAATATGTCGGTTTACCAGGGTGTTTGAAGATTTGCAGCAGTGACGGTATTTAGGACTAGTGTCTGTATAGAGTCGAAAATGCGCAGTCCCGGTAGTACCTAATTAAAAAAAAAACTATTACTTGTGCCAAAAAATAATCACTCCTGATTTAGGGGTCGGAAACAGTTGTCCTATTAGCTGGATAATAATTTTAAAAAACTAGCTATATAAGTCGTAGATTAACCAACAAAATAGTAAGCCAAACGGCAAAATAAACAAAATTCTTGGTTCCAGGTAAAAAAACATTGTTATCGTGGTTGCAAAAAGTTACGGTGATCAAAACGAAATGATGGTTCCAATGATTAAGAATAATAAAATCTAAATATTAAAAAAATACAAACGGCGACACTGGAGAGATGGGGCAAAGACCTTTAAATCAAACAAAAGAAAAATCCTAATTATAAAATGCAATCTAACAAAATGGAACAAAAAATTGTATTTTTGAAAATGCTCGCAGTCAAACTTAAAATTAATTTGTAAGATTGCTCCGCAAAAAAAAAACCTAATTTAATTCTTCAAATGCGCAACAAGAAAATTCTTAAAAGAATAAAAAAAGAACGCATAACATAAATTAAATCCACTAAACAAAATTTGTAAAAAAGAACGGAAAAAACTAGTAATTATGAAATATTAAATTAACTGCAATTATCAAAATTATGTTTGGAACCACAAAATATTGTACACGAGATCTATTAATTTACATGGGCTTAAATTGTAACCGAGTTATCTAGTGATCCATGAGTTAGTTGCTTGCACCAAAAATCACTTTAGATTAATAATAAATGAATAATGTAGCTTTCCAAACCAAAAGGAATGTACAGTTATACGGTCTTGAAGGCGAGAAGCAGTCAATACAATTTTTTTCTTACATGCAAGGGCTTTCATAAAAATTAAATTAGTAAAAGCTGGTTTGGTCTAAATAAATGATCTTTACGACCTAATTATTTAACATAATTGGAATCTGAAAGAAAATGACGATATAATAAATCACTAGGAAACGAGAAAATACCGCACCGTTTCTACTGAATGATAAAAAAAACGTCACTAATTATAAACAATGAAGCGGATGCAAGTGTTATACTAAATCAACCAAAATAAAGTTAAGTTTGGAATTACTTATTGAAAGGGGTTAACGGCAAATGGATAAAAAAAAATACTTAAATATTGTAATGTAAAAATATTTACGTATGCAGAATATTAGCACATTAACAGAATTAAATTATATTGATTTGCTTAATCAACAAATTTACCTGAACAGATCGGAAAACTACACATTACTTTCGCACACACCATGTTAATAATCAGTGTCATAGTTCTAACAAAAGACATCGCATTTGGGGTATCTGATAACAAAACTCGTCTTTGAACATGACATATTTTGATGTTAAATGGAAAATCATTACATTATTGTCCAAAAATTCGAACTTATATAATTATAGCAACAATAACATAAAGTAAATGTATCTATGCTATCGTGTAAGAATTTATTTAACAATCAATTTCTGACATTAAAAATATCGGACGTTAAAAAATATCTGAATTTAGCAAATTTGCGGAAAAATTCTAGGATGGGGTCGGATGACGGTAAGAAAAGCTATTTGTTTTGGTAACATAAATTTTGTTTTGTTACTCAATTCCTCGGTTTTAAAACTTACTCATAGGTCGTTCGGTACATAAAAGGATAGGTTTGATAAAAAGATAAACAAGTGTATTTTTTAACAAAAGAATGTTTCATAACTTATATTTGTGAATAGTACAAAAATTAATACGGATTCTTGACGGCTATAAACAATTTATCACACCTTTTAAAATAATTATAGACGCAAATGTGCTAAAGAAGGTTGGTTCCGCAGCAAGCATTAAGCCACGAACAAAGAAAGAACCCATTCACTTCTTTTTTAACTGAACGTACCAATTTAAACAATTTTAAGGTCTCCCCCCCCCCCCCTAACAGGAAAGATCGATCCATGCAGAGGTATCAAGTCAATCGAAAACCTACGTAACCCAACCCATACAAAAAAAATCTGATGTGTGCAAAACATACAATGTAATTGATAATTTAAATAAGCTCAAGTAAAGTTGAAAGAAGTTAATGTGTTTTATAACTAGTGTACTGTTTTCTTTGCTTCAAGAAATTTTGTACAGTTTTTTCATATCATTAAATTGTTAAATTGTTTAAAAAAAAATCGTAATACTTCCACAGAAGCAATAAAATATGACGACCAAGTCATATTATCTTAAATTTAAGTTCTTATTTAAATAATACCTACCTAGAAAGCTTGACATAAATTCTACATAATAATGAAAAAAAAAGTAATTAGAATTCTGACATTTTAAAATTTATCAAACAAATTGCGAAAATTTTTCACCTAAGGGTCAAACATTTTTTTTTCCAAAAAATCATCAGAAATGGCAAGAAATGGCTTAAAACGATTAAAAATGCAAAAAAAGAATTTTCGAAAAATTTTTTTTCCAAAATTCATCTCAAATGGTCAGAAATGTCCCAAAACGTGTAAAAATGCAACAACATTTGAACATATTTTAGCAAAGGGCCAAAAATCGTCTCGAATAGTCAGAAATGGCCCAACACGTGTCAAAAAAAAATTCGACAAAACTTGTTAGATATTCAATTCTAGAATGGTTCACTTAGTTTCCTACGTAAAGACGTGCCGGTTTGCTACGAATAGCCATTCGTATTTATACACTCTATAATAGTCGTAAATCTGGAATTCCATTTTTACTGGACAGAATTCGGTCCAAAAAAGGGTACCAAATTTCATGGCGATCGGATTATCTTTGTGTACGCTATCGCGCTGGAACACATACATACAGACAGACATACATTTTGAAACTTTCATGTTTGAACCTCTTTTTTTCCAAGTTGCGGTAAAGGAATTTTTAAGTGTGGTAGTTCATTATTAAGGAAATTTAATTCTCTTTAACAATACGCTGGGATCTACTTTCTATCTATTTTCTATTTCGCTATAATTTACAAAAACTACAGTGCCGCACTCGAAATTTCACCGACCGATTACAATAACCCCCGATACTTTCGTATTGTGCTCCCTTATAATTAGTTTTTTCTGTTTAAGTTAACATGACGTCGTAACAATAACACTCCACCAAGTATAGATCGTGAAGCTACGACGAGCAACTCACCAATACAGGGACGCTCACAAAACATGAACATAACTGTGTTGGACCACCGCCAATACATCACGGCCTCAAATCTAAAGCGAAGCGTGCCGCAACCACACAGCGACATGATTTGCTTGAAAACCGATCCGAACCAAGAGGGACAAGGGATGCAAAACGAGTCAGAAATTAACTGCCAAAGCAGGACGAAAAAGGAACGAGCTACGCTCTGCGACGGGTGAGGGAGTCAACCCACACCAACCACCAGGATCTACATATTCACACACCACGCGAGGGGTACAGCGACCAGACACTAACAAGGCCTTTTCCATTCTAACGCCCGTTCTCTAATTTCGAGATCCTTTATTCAAACATAATGGAGGAAAGTAATTCAGTCCAAAACAAAGAATATACATCACGATTGGTAAAAAAGGTAC
>JARFJB010000002.1:1760000-1855000 GCA_036346205.1 Vesta saturnalis
TCAACGAGAGGACATGGGTTCCAATTCCATTCTATGTATATAAAAATTTTATATTATAAAAAATCTCGAATGCTTATTCAATAAAATAACCAAGGATACTAAAACAATCAGTTACGTACTTGTCGTGTGTGAAACCTTAGCGATGTGTGGGCCACGTGATAATAGTACATATAGTAACCATGTAAGTTAACATAATATCCTGTTGTTATATACATTGTTATATACATAGTATACATTTCTATCGAATGGATTTCATAACCCCTGTAGCTAAGGTGGTAGAGCACTGGTCTAGTCAACGAGAGGACATGGGTTGAAATCCCATTCGGAGAATCTTTTTGTGTATATAAAATTTTACAAAATTGTGTATATATATATATATATATATATATATATATATATATATATATATATATATATATATATATGCATACATATTCGATTCTAATTTTAATACTTGTTTTATAAGCCTTATCTAAACTTGGCTATGCAACTGCTAACCCCTTACACTCTTTAATTATTCAACGTAAAATAAGATATACCCACGTGTTTGTAGATGGTTCTTCGAGTACAAAAATGGTGGCAGAGAACTTTCACTTTGAGGAAACTTTACCCAATGTTGGTTCAAACCGACGATCATAAGTCTACTTTTTAGACTAAGAGTTAAGGTGTGCTTAGATTTCTTATCGTTTTTCAGAACAAATTATCAATGTACAAGAATTTACTCTTATGCGCGAATGAAAACTATAACTTACAAACAACTACCAGGAAATTAACACGCGTTCCACCAATTCACGCGCAACTAAACCAAGTAAACTAACGCTCTAAGCGACCATCTTTTGTTGTGCCAACTAAACTGGGACCAAAACGTCAGAATAAGGCTATGTATCCAGGGTCCTGCATCTTAGCTCCCGTCTTCTACTACATCTGAATTATTTATATTAGAAAAAATATTAAAATGGAGCGATAAAATGCTTGCACAGCACTTTTTTGAAATATTTTCATAAATACAGGGTGGCCCAGAAGGCCATGACAAAACAAACATATATTTTTAATGTAACGCCATAAGTGTTATTCCAAATTTGAATTCTCCTCGCTTTGTACATTACATCAACAAAATTTCAGCATCTTATACCGAGTACTTTCAAAGATATGACAATTTCTTTATCTGAACGGATATGTGTTGATCAATCAAGAACAAACGGAATGAATTAATATTTATAATAGGATATTTTATGCATGTGGTCTATTTTATTTTTATACCGATGATTACACAAAATATCGGAAGTCGTATACAGTATGGTCCAAAACGAGAATCGTAGATTTTCTCGAAGTTTTCAAATGGAACACCCTATATTTTCCTTTGGTGTGTGATAGATTATTTGCTACTCTATCAATTCTATTAAGCATTCCAGATACTCAAACCCTGAGAGTTAAAAAAACTACCGTTATCATACTTTCTTGGGAAAATAAGGTAAGGTATCTAGTAGCTGGACATGGAAAACAAATGCGTGGTAACTGTCAAATAAATATACATTAAAATTTCAATTTACGTATCAACTATACGTTTTGTACATTTTTAGTTACGTGTTGCTAAATATTATTATTTATTTATTATTTATACAACTATTATTATTTATTATTTATACAACTATTTTTTAAATGGTTCTTGCTAATAAAAGTTCTTCTTGTGATGGAGTACCAGAAAGATAAGCTCGTATATATGATTTCTATACTAGGGGAATGCCAAAGAAACTCTTTTCTGATAAGTCGAGTTTATGAAAAGCGTTATCGCAAACGAAGACATTCAGATAAGAGAAGGCGGAAAATGTATTACAAAGAAACGGGACATGTAGACTACACAAAAAAAATTAAGGGTAGACTTGTTCGAAGTGAATAAAATGAATTGTCTGTTATGTTATCCGTTACCGAAAATCCTTCAATTAGTCAAACAGCAATTATTTCTGCCGTAGGTGTTAGTGAACTAAGCGTTCAAAGGATTTTGAAGGATAACCGTTTTCATGCGCATCATGTCCAGTTTCATAAAATTGATATGGAATTGGAGCGTTGTGTCGTATTTTGCAATTGGGTTCAACATAAAATTTATATAACTTCCAACTTCTTTAATAAGGTTTTCTTCTCGGATGAAGCCACATTCCACAAAAATGGATTTGTGAATATTCAGATCAGAATCTGAGGATTTTCAGGCAGGTTGACTATCAACACAAATGGTCAATAAACGTTTTGGGCGCAGTTATTGGTGAACATGTTATTGGACCTTATTTTTTTAACTTGCATTTGAATGGAGCTATGTGTCTTGATTTTTTGCAAAATCTGTGTGCAAATTTGCTAATAATTGTAAGGAACGAAATGTGGTTGCAACACGATTGAGCCCCCGCTCATTATTCCGTTCACGTCAGGGACCATCTTAATGCATTCTTTCCAATTCTTGGATTGGCAGAGGAGGGATGTGTAACTGGACACTCCGATCCCCCAATTTAACTAAACTGGATTTCTTTTTGTGGGGATATGTTAAGGAAATCGTTTACCAAGAGCCGCCAACTACTCAAGAAAATGTGCAACAAAGAATAAGGAACGCGTTTGAGAGTATTAAGCCCGGCATGTTAAAAGAGTAGCAAGGTCTTTTCAAAACCGCCTTCAGTTGTGCCTCCGAGAAAACGGAACACATATCGAACACACATTCTATTTTGAAATGCTAAATTGATATCCAAAACTTTATTTATACATACGTTAACGATGTCATAATTTTGATAAGTTTGTTATGTCTAATAACAGCTTTTGATGAATATCTCTGAAACTTTGAAACATATCAGTATAACTACAAATATAAAATATGTTGCATACTATATTCCACATCTAATAGGAATAAAATATAACTTTTACGCCTAGTTTTGATTAATAACGGGTAGTTTCGGATAAAGACGAATTTAACTAAAGAATGAGTGGGTTTGGGTGTAGGGAATGCTTAATAATATTGATAGAGTAGCAAATAAGCTATCCCATGGCTATGAAAAAGATGGGATGTTACATTTGAAAATTTCGAGAGAATCTATGATTCTTGTTTTGGACCATATTGTATACGCCTTCCGATATTTCGTGTACTCAACTGAATAAATAAAATAGACCATATACATAAAACATACTACTACAAATAATAATTAATTTCGTTTGTCCTTGAAAGATTGAATGATCAACACATCTCCATTCAGACAAGGAAGTTGTCATGTCTTTGAAAGCTCTCGGTATAGGAAGCTCAAATTTTGTTGGTAATGTACGAAGCGAGGAATAATGTATGGGTTGTTCCATTAAAAAATATAGAAGTTTGTGATGTCAAGGACGTATGGTCCACCCTGTATTTTGAAAATGTGCTGTCTGGCAAGCATTTTATCGCTCCATTTTAATATTTTTTATAATATAAGTCATTTAGATGTAGCAGAAGACGGCAGTTAAGATACAGGGCCCTGCATATATTTCATTTTAGTTTTAATAAAACAGGTTCAGATATATTTGTTTCTCAAGTAGTACGTATTTTATGTGTTATTGAAGTTAGGACCAACCGCGTTCTACCAACTTGCAGAGGAACTACCTCATGTAAACAACCTAACTAGAGATCAATTACTGTGGTCTGAACCTAATCAACTATTAACAGTACCATCATCATCCAAGCAAGAACATGGTCAACGAGAATTTTCCCAATCATAGAAGTGACGGCAATGAACAACAGTTACGCTCGAAATAAAAATAATGAGAATAACACAACATTTGATTCCTACCTACAAGGAGAAGTAGAAGAAGAACGTCTACTAACGATAAAAAACTATGCTACCGCACTCTTTCAACCAATATCCATAAACTATGGCACAGTGTTGTTGTTATTTCATGAAATAACATTCAAGCATTCTTACTTCACAAATGACAATTTCTCGCTACAAAAGAAGTAATCCAAATTACAGAACTAGAAAATAAACACAGAAATCGTCAACTACAAAAGCTTCAAGATCAAGTTCAAGATCAAGATCAACATTACTTTACCAAAACTAACAAACAGTTTTTCAAGAAAGCTATGACAAATGGACGAACCTGCAGGACTTTCCAGAGTAATTAACGAAAATCCAACTATATCAAATGTGAAAAAAAAGCAATATTTGGAAACGTACGCATAAGGGAACCTTCAAAAGTAATGCATCAAACAATTATACAGCTATTGAATGTAGAGAAAAAAACAAACCGTATCAAGTCTCATTAACCATAACCAAGTCTATGGAGTTACTAATATTTTTGGATAAAAGATTCCAATCTCTTGAAGCATTAATAACAACGAAAAACACTTTATCATATTCCACGACTGCAAGGTGTATTCTTACGGCAAGAAGCAGCGCCCAATGTACTTATGCTCACAATTCAGAAGAACGCAGTTAACTTGAAACAAAATCTTTTGCGTTAATTGCATGCGACATGAGAAAAGTGGAAGATGTTATAGTTAATTCGTTACCGATTCTGTAAATAAGCACATCACACGTTATTGCATAGGATCCATTACAATGCACACCAAACAAACAATAACAAAGCTAACCATCAAACAAAGATTATGATAAGAACCATTCTAGAACGATTTGTTCAAAACTTAACAAAGAATTACAAGCCATAAACGAAACACAAAAATAGTACAACAAACTAATAATCAATAAACATTGATCTACTCAACGTTTAAGAAGTGGCCGCAAACTACACCCAGGAACTTTATACTCTTTACTCCAAAATTACGGATATTTACCTTAATTGGACCGATCTACCCACACCAGCCCAAGTTTTCAAAGAAATAACACTACCATATACAGATGCGAAAGAGTCCATCACTTAAAACCACCACGGAAAAGGACCAACAGTTATTCAAATATTTGGTTTTCGCTTGGTTGTCGACATTTCACGATACCTTATAATATCAGCTATACCAACACAGACTTAAAAACATACTTCAAGTTAGATACCTATACCAAATGACATTGTATCAGTAAATTACAATATTCACCTTTACTTCCAACTAAGGGAATAAAAATTCATGCAAGAAATTCCTTAATCGTTAAACCACTACAACTGTTCTCCAAGGATGGCAAAAAAATTTAAAACAAATACTAATTGCGCAACACTCAAATTTATGACAAACCAGGTTGTACGATTGGTTGTACGATTATCAGACCTGGAATCAGCTCAGAATGCTAAATACTTGGTTATACATAGCCAACAACCAATCAGTGTGTCGCTGTTACCTGCAACGGCGTTTGAGAAGAAATTATGCTAAACTAAACTGGAATTATTCAAAACTCACCAGGCTGCATCATACAAATAAAATCGAATTACATCAATACGAAAAGAAGGGATACTCTATCAGTAATTGTAACTTATGTTAAGTAAACTAATGTATCATTTAATGAAAATATGTAAAGTACACGGCAATCCGTAAGGAAGAAGTCATGAAAACAGCAAACACATTCACAGATCTGACTAATGAAGTGAAATTTTTCTTGTAGGTTTACCCATCAAGAGTATTAATCAAGGCAATTAACGGTTAGTCGTTTTAACGAGTGAGCGTAGCGAACGCGTCAACCAACTCGAGATCATTAATCGCGCATTAATACACGAGTTGGTTGCAATATTTTTAAAATAATCGCTTTCTTCAACTTTCTTTTTTCCACAGTGAAAATTTTATGTCGACCAGGCTGCAGTCTCGTAATGTAAGTACAGAACGTCTGACAGTTCTCATTTCTTGACCCAATACATTCATTGTTAGATGTTTCATACAAATCAATGCAGCACCTCCTATCAACTTTATTTAAATTGTTTATTAATAGACGCTATTAATGCATGATTTGGAGCTGCTTAATAATTCCCATTAACAAAACGATCCTCTGAAAAATAATTTAAATCATGACATTCAATTTGATAATATGGAAATACTGTCACGACGAACTCATTATTATGTTCGTTTACAATGCTGCAACAACATTTTGTTTTGTTCAGAGCCCGTAGTATTTTTAATTTTGTAATCTGGAAGTAGAAGGATTGGTATAAAAAATTTCCTATTTCGCACTCACAAGATCGTCTTAATTAATAATTATATCTAATCCAGTCAACTTATAATTTGGAAATGCAGCAGCAAAGTGACAACTATTTCACATATTCCGGGTGATTCAGAAGGAAATAGGAATATTTTAAGGACATGACCAGGAGGCCAAAATAATCAAAATAACTTAATATGTTATAGTCCGATTTTTGTTTGATTCAGAGACACTTTGATTAATTGTAATTTAAAAAGTGAAAAAATATTTATTATAAAACTTTAAAAAAAACGAACAAACAATCAAGTTGACTTTGAAAACTTTGTCCCAAATGAAACACAAACTGACAGTTGTGCTAACTTTATAACATTGTCATAATGCCTCATAAATTTAGTCATTAATAATATGCAGATATGATGTTTGTTTATGGTTTCTGCAATGGTAGTACTATTTGTGCGGTAGAGAAGTATCGACGTCGTTGCCTCCATCTAAGAGGCAAGCGTTAAAACTGTTTTTAGCCGTGCTGACGAAGCCGGGATGTTACCAAGTGCAAGTATTTTTTCTAAAAGACAACACGGGCTCGGTTTGAGACTTGAAGAAGATATTCTGTATATTGTAAAAAATATTTTCATTTCCTCCTGAGTCACTCTATACCTATCAACGTTTGAATTCCATTTTTCAAGCACGTTGTGTTTCCAACGGCTAAATTGGGATTACTTAATATTGATAGTTCTTGAAAAACTGGTTTTGCTGGTATTGACCAAGCAAACTATAGCGATTATTAGAATCAATTGTATTTACTGGAATAATATATTTATTATCCATTATAATTTATCTATTTATACGAATTGCATAAAGTAGAGAATTTGTTTTCAGTTCCCATACAAGATGTTAGTTTTTATAGGAAATATATTTTCTTTACTAATGCAACATTGTTTTACTCTATAATAAAATCGATATTTAAATTTAAAGCAATGGAATTCTTAAGCTTATTAGGTTTTTGTATAACAATGAAAATAAATTTGTTTTAAATATACTGAACGTTTGAAATCATTTTACACACGATTATTACATAAATGTTTACGGATTTACTGTTTGTTTCTATTTATACGGAAGCCTTATGGAAGATAAATAGAAATTCACTTTGTTACGTTTTTATTAATTACGGCAGTTGTTTTAAATTATTTTTGTCAATAATTTTATTGGTTCGGTTTTTCCATGAAGGACTTAAAAATTGCAATTTACTTACACAAGTGCTATGGAAAATGTTCAAATGCTTTTCGTTGTATATTACATTTATTTATGTCATACATTAATTTTTTTTAATAATTATGACCCTGAACAGACTAAGTTTAACCTAACGTACTAAAGCGGTCAGGAACAGCAATTAAGTTCCTATAAACGGTTACCTAAAAATTTTTTCGTATCATAAGTTGAAAACAGGAACTAGGAAGATCGTTACAGAGATTAGAAGAATATCGATTGCGCTCGTTTGGTATAAGTTGAGGTTTGTACTGCATATTGGTGATGTGAGTATTCAAAGCACAATACACATTGCAATACCAATGTTAGAAAGAAAGAATTGAAACGATTCTTCTATGCTCAAGGGATTGTAGGCCAGAAATTAACGACAGACCTTTTGCAAGCCTAATCGATCTTCTGCGCATAGGATCAACGATATTGAGAGTATATTGGGGAGTACTAACCCAAAGGTGAGAGTTAAAGTAATACTTAAATCTATACAAAAAGCTTATCTTACGATCAACTGCTGTAGTAGCTGGCAGAAGATGGTCAACCCTTGAATTGAGGATATTATAATTTCCTACATAGTAATAGGGTGGGAGCAATTCACAATTACATTACGAAATGATCGATCTTTTGGCGGACACAAGGCAATACTGAGTTTTGTTAGCACTAAACTTCCCTATTCAAGTATAAGTTGAACGTCTTTGTTGATTGAAATAGCCATTTCAGATTTAATGTCTTGATTTGAGACAGAGAGTGGATTACTACTACTATGAGTAGACTGAGATGACCTTCAATGAAGAGTGCTAGCGTCCGGTAGGCATGGATCGTTATAGTCCTTGAAGAAATAAGATCATTTATGTATAGCAGAAAAACTGTAGGGGCTACAACTGGTCCTTTGCCACGCCCGCGTTAATGTCACTTTCTTTTGAAAAGAAGCTCTCAACTACGACACGTCTTCGTTTTTTATCGAGAAAACTGGAAATCTAGTTGATGAGCGTATCAGTTAACCCGAACGAGGTGAGTTTGATAAGTAAACACTTATGCCAAACTAGGTCAAATACGTTTCAGATATTTAAAACTACTATAACTTTTTCAGCGGACTATTCTAATGTAGTTTTATACATGGGTCACATGACCAGAGACAGAACGTCTCTACCTAAAACCACATTGGTGGTCACTAAGGAGTTTATTGGATTGAAGGAAAGAGAGTAGTTGCTGATTGGTGGCTTTTTCCGATTACAGTAGAAGTTATTTCTATTGTATGGTGTTCAGATAAGCCTAGTTGGGAAAGCACGGAAGTTTTATAAACAAGTAGTATGGTTAGGATTAACAAGGTTTCTTGTGGGTTCAGAAAATCATTTGTGTTGGATCCCATGGAATAGCAAATGTTTCTGCACTATGACCAGCAGGACTAATAGTAACAGCATTAAGATATGGGAAGATGGAATCTGAGGCAAAGATAGTCAACTTTCCAACTAGGGTAATTGAAGAAGTCTTTAAACTTACGGTCATTAGGATACCGATAAATGCACAGTAGAATTTTACCAATTAGAATCAGAATGTTAAACTAAATCACGTCGAATTATTTATTCTTCAAAGAAGAAATCGTCTTGCAAGCGATGTTCTCCTTTGTATTGCAAGTTAGAGTAAAAGTTGTATTGGGGAAATTGCAAGTCGGGTAAATCGGTGTTTCCAGAGGAGACTTGTGTTTCAGATAGAAATAAAATGTCAGGTTGTAACTGTTTAAGATGTTGATGAACAGCATTGAGATCAAAGCTGATACCACGGATGTTACAACAATGGATCAGAAATGAATACTTTCGATGACCGAAGACGTCTTGGGCCCTGGCCTTCCGGACATCCGAACGGTGCAGGATACCAATATTTTTGTCCTAGATACCACAGATGTTTTTTTTTATTAATTTTGGACATTTAATCAGATGGAGAGATAGTGAGTGCGAAAGCAAAAATAGGATGAGAATGGATTAAGGGTAAGGAAAGGGTGACCCGCAGCCCTTACCGAGCTCAGATAAACGGAAATCCAATATTAACAAGCCCGTGATATGGGTACTCGTACCAACATCGCTGGCATCGGGTACTATTGCCTCCCACCTTCATTTAGATTTTATTTTTTGATCTCATTGATGCCGGCCACTTTTATTTGTGAATTTTATTGTATAATTCGGATCTTTTAATTACAAAGAAAAACTAATCCATACAAGGAACTTTGTTGGTTTACATGACAATATAAAGAATAATCAGTTTCATTTGTGCAACGTGAAGTAAGTTTCATAATGTACACATTGTAGTTTTAAATTACAATTTGATTATAGAATTTACAAGTTTACACTTGTTTCTCAATTGCTACTATTGTCACTAGATTGCTAAATTTTATGATTTTATGATTTTGATCTGTGTGGAAGTTAAACTTTCTCGATTCATCCTAGCTGTTAGTCGAAGAAAGAAGGTGAGCTGCCTTTTGGGTTTTTTAATGGTATATTTTTATATTTATATCTTCTGTAAATCTATACGTTTCGATAACACTTATAATAATAATAATAATAATAATAATAATAATAATAATAATAATAATAATAATAATAATAATAATAATAATAGTAGTAAGTAATAATAATTGAATTGAATTGAATTGAATTGTTTATTTCGAATAATAAATATACAGTCGGAGGTCCAACCAAGTCTGCAAGACTTATGGGTTGGTTCCTGTGGTTACATTACGATCATTTACAATTAAATTGTTATTTTAACATGTTAGGTACATATGTAATGCAGTATACTCTATCTGACACTGTGCAAACATTTTTTATTAAACATTCGATATCGCGCTTATTAGCAAAATAGTTAAAATATAAATAAATTAAGAAAGAAGAAAAAAAAAATAACGTGATGGTGTAATAGACAATAATGAATTACTTTGTTTGTGTTTTAAACAAAAACAAAAACAAAAAAAAAAACGAATAATGAGGTTTAAGTTTTACTTGAATGGTTAAAAATAAAAAAAAAATAAAAATAAAATCATTCCGGGTAAATAAAGTATAAATTATATAAAACAAAGTACATCATACATAAAATAAATATCATTCCTGATAAACAAGGTATAAAATAAAAATAAAAATCTCTCCGGGTAAATAAAGCATAAATTATATAAATCAAAGGACATCATACATTAAAATAAAGATCATTCTTGATAAACAAGGTTTGAAACATATACAATTTTGTAATCACTGAAACGTTAAGTAGTAAGTGTATAATTAATACGTGTAAATTAAAGTGTATTTTGTATCCACGCTTTTAATTCTTTTTTAAAAATTCCTAATCTATTAGGGTATCTTATTCTGTTAGGTATGGAATTAAATAATTTGGGAATCGCGCACTTCAGTGAACGTTCTCCATACTTCTTGAAGTACCCTGGGATTGCATACAATGTTCTTCGGGTTTGATAATGATGTACTAAAGGCACTTTATATTCACAATCTCCGTAGTAGGTGAGTATGTTGTGGTACTTATAGAATCCAAGTGGAGTAAGAGTGTCTGTAATTCTAAGTAAATCTTTTTTCTGTAGGTTTTGGTTTCCATGGATAAGCTGTAGTAATTTTATTTGCAACGACTCCAATTTATTGACATGTACATTGTACAAGGTCGGCACAGCCCCATACTCGGATTGCTTACTTTATCACGGATTCAACTAATGTTTTGTATACAATATTTAATGTTTTTGCATTTGTAAACCTTTTTAGTAAATAGAAACAACCAGAAATTTTTTTAGTTCTAGTGTATACAGTCAATGTGTTTACTATATTTTAGCTGTGAGTCGATGATTAATCCTAAATACTTTGTTTCGTGTACTTATTTTAACGGTATGCATGTACATTTGGATGTTTCGATCAGGCATTCGCAAGAGTGCATTACAATTCTTGTTGGTATAGTTTTTGCCATATGTGATGAATAATGAATGAATAATAATAATAATATTATAACTATGGAATGTTTACTTTCAGTTGTATCGGTATAACGTTAAGAGAAAATTCCCATTATATTTTAAGCCAATATATTTCGTGTTGAATTATCACTTCAGCAGGGCAACTAGAACAATATTTATAAGTACGTTATTAAATAAACTAAAATAACTAACAATATTTAAGGGTATGGAACCAATAAATAGAAGCTAATACTAAAATTGTTCTTGTCAATATGACTGAATTACAATAAAACTAACTAGATTTAATAATAAGCTTATAATCCAAATATTTATCAATAAAACTATAATTTGAATTTAAAAGTTAAACTTAAGAATTAATGGTCATAATTGTATAAACTAAATACTACTAAATAAACTTATTTAAAGAATTTTAAAAGAGAAATGTAAATACTGCTAAGATTATTAACATCACTTCTAAAATTCATTGCTTGATTGTTTGTTTTTATATGGCACATTTCTAAAAACTTTCTTCTTTCATCATTTCTTTCATTAGCTATAATTTTAACTTCTGAGAAGTCCATATTGTGGTTGCTTGTGTTACAATGTGTGGTAAGTGCTGACGAATCTGGCTTTATTCTGCAATCATATTTATGTTGATACAATCTTTTGCATAGTTTTTGTGAAGTTTCGCCTATATATTGAAGATTGCAGTTCTTACATGGTATACAGTACACAATGTTTGATTTTTCAGTTCTAGAAATTTTACTTTTTATATTAGTAAAAAGTTGTTGTACAGTAAACAAGTTAAATTTGGATATTTTTGTCGGAAGATGTTTTAATTTCTTTTTAATAATATATGAAAGTCCTTGGATGTATGGAAGTTTTTTGTAATTTAATAAGGTTTGAGTGTTAGATAGTATTACTGTATTAGTAGATACAACAGTTCTGTTATTATTAAATAATAATTTGTTTAGCAGCATTTTTGGGTAATTATTATCTAACAATTGCTTTCTAAGAAGGATAAGATTTTTTTGTCTATACTATAATAATAATAATAATAATAATAATAATAATAATAATAATATTTATTTACTGTCCAACACAACCAATGATCCAATTACAGGAAAATATGGAGTAAACATAACATTACAAGTGAAAGAAGGCAAACAATTAACTAAAAATTAAATGCTTAAATTATTAAGGTAGTAATAAAACAAATTTAATATTGTGTTTCAGATTCTAAGTAACTTAAACCGTCCAAAGTACACTTAAATAAATCCAAATTCGAATATTGCTTATTTTAAATGCGACAAGAATTAACAATAGGTGACGTATGCAAAATATTAGTTTTGGGTGCAGCGTAATAAAAAAATAAATACAAGCGTATTTTATAAATTAGAACAACAAAATTAAGAAAGACAACAACTTAGGAGTATCTAGTCTGTTGCGGATAATGTTATAAAAAAACGTCCAGCTAGACTTAATTCTCCGTTAACTTTGAACCATAACAGTTTCAAGAAGCCCCGTTGAACAGGTTCTCATGCATCGATTAGATAATTACAAAAGGACACCAAATTAAAGAACAATATTCAACTTTACTACGCGCTAAGAGAAAAACAAAGTTTTGAGGTTTGTGTTTGTAATTGCGGCATACGGAGTCCAAAAGTCCTATCAATCAAGATTAATTAAATGTCGGCTTAAATTGTACTTATGGGACTTAAGTAATTTGTTTAAGATTATGCAAATTTGCCGCTTAATGGCATTCTATTGTAACGAGAGGTCGTCCAGGTAAATCGGGTAGTAGTAGTGCACTTGTACCCTTCAGATGTGATGTACTAACATTAGACTTCTAAACATTATGTCTGTAAGTTGTTAATAAAAACGATAAGGTGCAACAGCACACCCGTGTGTACTTATTTTAATCACACATCAAAACGGTTTATTTTCTCACAAAAATTATAATTAACACCTCAGTTATCACAGAGATACGTGAGTTGTCGAGTACGTGCGTGTGAATTATTTTCTAATGGCGTGTTAAAAGTTATACACATTTAAAAATATAAGAAAAAATATGGTATAAGAACAAATATAATCAAATAACTGTATTAAATAACACTGTTTATGAAAAACTGTCTGAATATTCTTCATATTTAATGGCGACTATTATCAACAGTTAGAAGGAGTAGCTATGGAATCTCCTATGTCTCCATCGTTTGCTAATTTTTTTATTGAATATTTCGAAGAACAGGCTCTGAATAATGCACCTAAGATACCAAAACCTTGGCTTAGATATGTTGATGATATTTTTGCTATCTGGCCTTTTGGGGAAGAAGAATTAATGGTGTTCCTAAACCATCTAAACGATGAACGCAAAAACATTAAATTTAAAATAGAAAGCGATGAAGATTATTGTCTTCCATTCCTTGATGTTCTAATTGAAAGATACCAAATGGAAGCTTAACACATTCCGTATATGTAAGCCAACTCATACAGATCAGTATATTAATGCTTCATCACATCATCATCCAGCACAAAACTTTACTACGATAGAAATTTGTACAAATGTGCTACAAAGATTTGTGATCCAGAAATTGAATTAAACCATCTTGAAAAGGACTTCTTTAATAGTGGCTTCACAAACGACAAATTAAAAATTCATTTCAACCGAGACAAACGAACCTACGGATAATAAATCTACAACTCCAAATAAGTCTTGTCATTTTACCTTTCCTTGCATACACAAGAAATAAAATTGGTAAAATATTACAAAAGCATAATATAAAAGTAGGATACAAAAGCAGTATTAAAATTCGAAATCTTTTGAATTCTGCTAAACACCAAGTACCATTACATTAATTTGGTGTTTACGAAGTACCATGCTATTGTCGTCAAGTTTACTCTGGTGAACCTGCAAGAAGCATTAACACCAGGTAGCAGAACACGAAAGACACACTTACGTTTACTTCATCCTACTAAATCAGCAATTGCTGAACATGCCTCAACACTCTGCCCAATATAAAATTTGAAAACACAAGAATTGTGGCTAACGATAGGAATTAGTATACAAGGAGGGTTCGAGAGGCTATTTAAATTCTAAAACAACCTAGCAACTTGAACAGAGATAAAGGATATGAACTGCCCAATACTTGGGTGTCTATTTCTGAGAACTGAAAGTTTTACAGTTTACAACTGTGATTTAATTTTCATTCTCTAGTTAGTTTGTTAATATTTGTCATTTTGATACTACCTTGTCAACATTTCTCACTTTCATATTACGCCTGACGACGGACAGAGTATATGTCTGAATTATTAAATTAAATAAATCTACGTTCACTCCATTTTTCCCAAACAGTGTTATTCAATATGTCGAATGGTGAGAGTTTCAACTGTTATTATCAAATAATTGTATATCTGTTTCACATAAGTAAGACCAAATATGTTTTTCATGTGTAACAATTCGGTGTTTAATGTTAAAGTAGGACACGCAGTAGAACAATCACACATTCATTTCGATCTTTAAAGGGAACACATAAATATTGTGAACATTTATAAAGTAACGTCGAGGTTTAGTCACTGGGCCTGGCATCTCAAAAATTAAAGTTATTTTTTGTGAAATTTAAAGTTACGATAATATGGAATTATGAAATACATTTACTGATTGCGTCAATACATGTCTGTAGGTAAAATTAATGCTAAAAAGGTAAAAACTGAATTAATGGGTATAAAATAAATTTGTTAGAAAAACACAGCTTTTTCTCTCTAAATTGTTTCCACTCAATTTAATATTGTATTAAAGTTGGCAGCTGCAGTATTTTTTGTAATACAATATTCAACTTTTGATACAAAGGCCTCGATTTTCCTTTACAATTCCTTTAATCTTTCAATTTCAGATGCAAATAAATATGTGCTCAAATATACTTTTCCATTTAAAATCATAAATTATTTCAATAAAAAATTCACATCTTTTTTTCTCTCGTACACTGGAAATGATAAATTTTGGTCGTTTGGTAAATTTAACACAATATGCAAAAAACGGAAAGATCGTTGAAAGCTTTCAACTGAGCCTTTTATCCCTTTTTAGTCTGTTATCGAAATATTGATGAAAAAATTACATTTCAACACCCACCACTTAGGTTACACTACCTTACTCCACCTCCCAGCACATTTACAGCGAGGAAACTAAATGTAATTGTAGCTTTTTCTTTCTTTTCAGGTGAAGTTGATGTACTAAAGTTAATAAATATAACTGCAAAGGATCCAGGAGTATCTTTAGTTGAAGGTCCAATAAATAACTATCCAGCCTATAAATTTCGTTTACCTTACGGAAACGTAGCATTAGCGAACTCAACAGCAGTAACGAATGCAATGTCAAAAGCATCCGGCTTCACTGTTATATTTTTATATCGACAACAGAAAAATAATTTAGGTACTCTTATGTCGATAAATTCTCCGGGGAGATTAACCCCATGGTTTCAACTTGGATCTAACTCTAGAACTGGACTTTTAAGCTTAAAGTATAGAATCAATGCATCTTCAAGATTACGTCAAGCCGATTGGAATTTACCAATACACCACCGAAAATCTCCTCTGGCAGGTAAGTTTAACCCTTGTCTCTTAAATACCTCATTGTTTATACAAATTGGATTTATGTCAAGGTTTAACCTAATCCATTAACAATGACATTTCCATTATCAACCTTTAAAGTAGATTAATCAAAATAGAAAAAATATGACGGGAAATTAAATTGCTGCTTTAGAGTAAACCGGAAATTAGCTGAAACTTTTGAGTGCTTGAGGTCGTTTTGTATGTAATGTTTCAATGCTTTATCAATACTAGGTAATATTACTCCTACCAATGAATTATTGCAATATGTCCTATGTACCGTATCATATTATAGAAAAGAAAATGAAGTTCGCTCAAGCGTATTTTGCTTACAAACAGAAAGGGTGCTGGAAAGAATGAATAAAAAGGCCATAATTCGAAAACGACTCTAAATTGTGTTAGATTTTCCATGTGCTAAAACACTTTAGGAAATTGATGTTATTTGTTACTAGCAGTTTTTTTTATATGGAACATCCTGTTATTTGGTAAATTGTGTAGTAAATCTTATAAGATTTCTTTTCTATTTATGTTACAAGAAAACAAATTTTGAATTATTATTATTCCATTTTGTTACACTTCGTTTTAACTGTTAAATACCATCGTACATATCCTTAGCTTTATTCTTAATTTTCAGTGTATTTTGCTTCACAATTTGCATTACCATTTATATTTTAAGGTATTTAAAAAATGGTAATTTATTTCTCAACGGGAAATGGAAAGATTAAGTTGCGTATGATTTCACGCTGTCAAAATTTAATTTCTATTTCCGTTTCGTTTGAGACAGAAAATGGTGTTCTAGTGAATGAAAGAATAAAGCTTTGAATTTTCTTAGTTCTCTGACTACATCGCCTAAATACCGGATTTTGTCAAAGCTTAACTAATTAATGGAGGTTACTATATCTTTATGGGTTTTACTCTATTAATGCGTTTCGGCGGATATTCCAGTGAGTCTTTTTTTCATTATTTGTATAGGGCTCTCGGAAACCATAAGAGTTACATATGGGGAAAGATTTGCTTCTTTAGAAGACTAATCGAGATACGCCTTTGTTGATTTGAGAAAATGCATGGCTTACTAGATATTTGCAAAAAACTAAAGTTCTCCATAATCGTTTCATCGCTTTAATTCGTTTATTTCTAAAGATAGATAAAGATTGTTTAAATACAATTTGTAGATAATTTTCGTGTCACCGTACTAGTTTTTTTAAATTTTGCTTAGCATTTTGAAGTGATGAAGCAAAGTTGAATTCTTTTAAATGGAAACCATAGTTGGCTATGACATATTTTAATAGTGCATTTTGTTCTGATAGTAATGATGTAATGGTTGTATCACTTATTTTAATAAATAAAAACACAATACTCGTTTTTCTATTATTATGTTTAACAAAAATCATATCTTGTCATGGAAAACAAAAGTAAAGCAACTGAAGCGTTGTTTAATTTCATCTTTGACACTAACGTTCGTTGTGTAATTTGTGTAATTTTTATCGGTTTTGTCAGTGTGGAGTTGCTTTAGAAAATTAATTATGGTGTACGAAAATTTAGAGAAACTTGACATAATCGAATGTTACATCATTTGTAAGAAAAACAGACAATGAGCGACCGAATGCTATTTACTATTGTATTTTGATCGCCCTCAACCATCATTAGACATCTTCTAGAATTTATGCAACAATTTAAAAAAGTTTGGGAGTTTTGTGATGCCCAGAAGTAGGGGTAATATTGATGACAACGTGCAGATAAATGTTCTAGCTGTTGTTAATCAAAATCCATCTACATTAACACGGTCAATTGTACAAGACGCTGCACTCTCGCAACGCACAGTAGTGAGAACTTTAGCAAAACATAGATGCTATCCTTATAAATGTTCAGTTGGACAAACTTTGCACCCTGGTGATGATGAAAGATGATTAAATTTTTGTAATTGGTTCATAAATATGTGCCATGAAAATAACAACTTTCCGATGCGGATCTTATGGATCGACGAAACACATTTTACATATTATGTTATGTTCAATCGCCATAATGAACACCTGTGGGCCTAAGCCAATCCACACTGTTTACAAGAAAGACGACCTCAGATTATGTTTGGCTTCAATTTATGGTGCGGTGTTATTGTTTCATAGCCTGTTGAGTTTATTTTTAATGGGACATTAAGTGGAAATCGATATTTTCAATTTCTTAGGGAAGATTTTAACAATATCCTAGATGAATTAAATTTACAAACCCGTGCAAACATACAGTAATATCAACACGATGGTGCCCCATCCCACTATCAAGCGCAAGTTAAAAGATATTTAGATGAATTTTTAGATGAATCCAAACTCGTGGATAGGCAGAAATGGTCCTGTAGTATGGCCTTTCACTTTTAGACTTTTTTGTATTTGGAGTAATAAAAGATCTCGTATATGTGCGACCATATGCAACCCAGAAGGCTACAGGAATATGTTATTAATTCCCTAACAGATTAGATGGACGTAAAATTAAAAAAGCTGGTAACTCCGTATTGAAACACTTACTGTAAATTTCTTTTGTTTTCCATGGCACAAAATTATCTACAAATTGTATTTAAACAATTTTTATTATGTTTAGAAATAAACGAATTAAAGCGATGAAACGATTATGTAGAACTTACTTTTTTGCAAATATCTAGTAAGCCATGCATTTTCTCAAATCAACACTGGAATATCCGCCGAAACGCATTAATAGAGTAAAACCCATAAAGATATATATATATATATATATATATATATATATATATATAAGAGAGAGAGAGAGAGAGAGAGAGAGAGAATAATACGGCATTATAAAGGAGTTAGTTTGCAAACATTCAAAATCAATTTGACAGCAATAAAAACTTAAAAGTAAACAATAATAAACCATTAGTGTCATTTCCAAAGGTAAATTGGTTACTTTTGAAACATCCCCCAACAATTTAACATCAGACAAAACTATTAGAGACCTTTTAAAAGATTTAGGATTAAATTCTTACTGTCTAAAATTGTTCATATCAAATGATGGCAAGAATTTTGAGTATTTAAAATAATTAGGTAGTAGGTTCGTTTTATTAACTTCTGCTATGAGTAGCGCCCTTAGTTTTCTTTCATTATTTATGTTAATAAATATTTTTGTGATACGTTATTACTTGCTATTTTATTCTAAAAGCAATTTTAGCCAACAATCAACACTCATCAAAAAATGGTAATTTCTTTGGAATGACAAGAGAAATCAGTTCGCGGTTTTGACAGGTAAATAAGTCATCTTATTTATAAGCTTGTTAGAGTTATAGCATTTTATTTGAAATTTATCAGAAAAAATCATAAATAAAGCTAGGTGTTACATATCGCCCCCTAGTTGCCTATTAAAAAATTAATGTGTTATTTGTTTCTGGAATCTACCTTTAATTCTCTTTGCATGGAGTCTACGTTTGTGAAATTCCATTTAGATATATGGAAGTTATAGTCTATCTATGTCAACGAAAGAACACTTCCCCCACCACTTCAAAATAGGTGATACAGAAAAATGACTTCAACAACAGTTGTTGAATAAGGACAGTAATTTCTAAAATTGATATTTTTTACCAACTTAAATTAGAGAATATTTTGTAAAAAATGCAATTTTGTTTTGTAAGTGATAGATTTCGCCACCTAACGGAACGCAAAAACATTTTTAATAATTTTTTATGGCCGATTTTGTTATAAGAAGTGTTTATTATATATATATATATATATATATATATATATATATATATATATATATATATATATACAGTTAATAAAACATCTTATAACAGAGTATTGTAGTCAACGACAAGGTGCTCCTCGCTTGTAAAAATATTTTTGTATATACAGGGTGTCCTATTTTCGAGTACTACACTAAACTTGTGTTTTTTTTAAATAGATCACCCATTTGATACATTTGAATTCTTAGTTAAATGCTGAGCAAAATGATATAAGCTACTATGAGTGTACGACTAACGGTTCCTAAGTTATTGATATTTCTATGTAAAAATATTAGTCAATTAAGTAGGCCTCTGTTCCGCCATCTTGAAAAATATCGAAGTAAAATTTTGGGATTTGTTTTTCCAATCTGTCTAGTTTTAACTTCTACATTCAGATTGCAAACTCTTTGCATGTACAGGGTGGTCCATTTTGCTCAATGTTATTTTTCTCATTTCTTTTGAATGGCACACCCTATATTTAATTACAGATTTGAATAGCATTTTTTACGTGCTTCCAATAGATACTCATTTTGTGCTACCTATTCTTAAGTGTTTTTGAATTATTTAGTGATAAGGTTGAAAATTGTAAACAGTTTTTATCTTTGTTCAATTTGTCACAATATAAAATAAATAAAGACAACATCATAACTGACAGAAAAACAAAAATGAAACAATGCTAATGGCTATAAAACCGTGAAGCTATAGGTTTATGACACAATTCAACATTCTGCACTATAAAAGAGCAACGCTTAATAATTATTTACTCGCAGAACTGCATAACTATAAACTTTAAAATGGAATTAAAGAATACAATGATTAGCAGTGGCTTGATTTTAGATTCTCTTTTTCTGTGTCTTAACAACTTAACAAATGAAAGCCACTTACTATAAATAATTCCTGAAGAACTGTCAGATAATTATCTATTAATTACATAAAAGAAATGAGAAAAATAACATCGAGCAAAATGGACCACCCTGTATATGCAAAGAAAATAGTGCAATCTGAATATAGAAGTTGAAACTAAACAGATTAGAAAAACAAATCCAAAAATTTCACTCCGATATCTTTCAAGATGGCGGAACAGGAGCCTACTCAATTGACTAATTTTTTTTATATAAAAATTTCAATAACTTAGGAACCGTTAGTCGTAGATCCATAGTACCTTACATCATTTTGCTCAACATTTAACAGAGAATTCAAATATATAAAAATATATAGGGTGTTCCATTAAATAAAACACAAGTTTAGTGTAGAACTCGAAAATGGGACACCCTGTATATACAAAACTATTTTTTCAAGCTGCTATATATATATATATATATATATATATATATATATATATATATATATATATATATATATATATATATATATATATATATACATATACAACGTGTCCCAGATAACATTTCCAGCATGGGGATCTCGCTTATTATAAAAGATACAGATTTGGTTAAATTAGATAAATTACTCCTAAGGATTAGTGAAATTATAGGACACTCTCCAATTTCCAAATTTCCATGTATTTTAAGACTTATGGCAAGAAAAATAAAAATGTCAAATTTCTTTTTCTTGTAATATCTTTTTTGTTATATTAGACATTTAAATTTTATTTGCACTTTCTTAAGATATTTTTTATGCAGAATTTAAATATTAATTTGCACTTGCTATTTTTTAGTTTCAACCCCTAAATGAAATTTTTCTTATGGAACGACAAGTCGGCTTTGAAATAATTGATCGTGTTTTTTTATCCTCTTTACAATGATATAGCACATGTACTATCTATTTTTAAAAACTACAAAGAAAATTTAAAAAAATGTATTTTATTAAAGACTCTAACAATAAGCAGGCCGTGAAACATAAAAACACAATCGAATTTAATGTCACTTAAAAATTATTCGTTCCAAAATATTTTTGTGTCAAACATGGCTTTGTTTACTAATACTGAAAAGTTTGATATGTTGAGTTATTACATCCTGTCTCATAAAAACAGCTGAGAAGCTGAACGGATTTACTTGAGGCTGTATCCTGAAAGAAGGCAGCCCAGTGCTCGCACGTACAGAAATTTGGTAATTAATTTAAAAGAATATGGTTCATTTTCAAAACCTACTAGAAATCCGAAATTACGGAATGAAGATGCAGAACTAAATGTATTACAATCAGTTATTGAAAATCCTTCAACATCTGTTAGAGAAATTGAACATAACACTGGTATTTCGAAAACTATATCACAAAGAATTTTAAAACGTCACAGGTATCATCCGTATAAGTACACCATTCTGCTGGGACTTAGAGATGGAGATCAGGGCAGAAGATTACAATGGTATGTTAATCAATGTGAGAATAACGATAATTTTCCAGCTACGATTTTGTGGTCTGACGAAAGCAGATTTACAAATAATGGCCTTTTCAATCGACACAATGTTCACTTTTGGGACCGTGAAAATCCTTACGTTGTTAAGGAAAGTCGGCATCCAGTGTGATTTGGTTTTAACGTCTGGTGTGGGATTTTAGGCGCTAAACTTATTGGGTCCATATTTTTTAACGAAACATTAGATAGTGAAAGGTATTTGAATTTACTACAAACTGATTTAGAAAATAAACTTGATGATTTAGCACCGATTGAGAATATTAATATCTGCTTCCAACAAGATGGCGCCTCACCCCACAATTCAAATATCATCAGCGAATATCTTAATAATCGGTTTCCAAATTTATGGATTGGTAATCGAGGGCCGATTTTATGGCCACCCAGATCTCCAGACTTAACGCCCTTGGACTTTTTCCTTTGGGGCTACGTAAAAAACCGAATGTACGTGCAAACATTTGAGAATGCCTAAGATCTTCGTGAAGCTGTTCTTGCAGCATTTGGTAGCATTAAACGCCAAAAACTACGCAGAGCAATTACGTCAACACTACGCAGGACACAATTATGTTTAGAACTGAATGGTCAATTGTTTGAACATCTTTTATAATTGGATAATTATCTCCAATACTATTACCTGCTTAACCCTTGTTGTTATCTATTATTTGTCGTTTTCTCATGTTTCACGGCCTACTTATTGTTAGAGTCTTCAATAAAATACATTTTTTTTAATTTTCTTTGCTGTTTTTAAAAATAGATAGTACATGTGCTATATCATTGTAAAGAGGATAAAAAAACACGATCAATTATTTCAAAGCCGACTTGTCGTTCCATAAGAAAAATTTCATTTAGGGGTTGAAACTAAAAAATAGAAAGTGCAAATAAAAATCCAAATTGATATTTAAATTCTGCATAAAAAATATCTTAAGAAAGTGCAAATAAAATTTAAATGTCTAATATAACAAAAAAGATATTACAAGAAAAAGAAATTTGACATTTTTCTTTTTCTTGCCATAAGTCTTAAAATACATGGAAATTTGGAAATTGGAGAGTGTCCTATAATTTCACTAATCGTTAGGAGTAATTCATCTAATTTAACCAAATCTGTATCTTTTATAATAAGCGAGATCCCCATGCTGGAAATGTTATCTGGGACACGTTGTGTATATATATATATATATATATATATATATATATATATATATATATATATATATATATATATATATATATATATTTACAGTGTGTCCCAATAGGGCGTATTCGGTCGATAGCTCCTTAGCCATTAAACTTAAAAGACTTCATGTTTTCCAGCAACAAAATGGTGGTTACATTGATCATTTATTATAATTTTAAGTGTTTGTATTTCAGTTAATATGTTTTTTAGTTTTTTATGTATTCATAGCTTGCTTTGACCGAGTAGTTTTATTCTTCTTCAGTGTTATCAACGAAAACAAATTGAACAAACTTAAATATCTCCGAAACTGTTAGAGATAGGTATAGAACATATTTAACAGAAACGAAAGCCGATTAATAGACGAAGACAAGACATTAAAAAAATATAGGGTGTGCCATTTAAAAAAATGAAGATATAGCATTTTCAAATTTATGTTATTGAATTAATTTTTGTGATCACCGTGTATATTGAAATCCAATGTTGACACTGGATTAAAGTAAGCTCATGTATGAATAAATTCTATATCAAAGATCTTTAAAAATAACTGAGATACGCCTACTTGAATTACTGCATAAAAATGTCAGTTTTTAGTTAACTTGGCAAATATCTCGAAAACTGTAAGATTTAGCTTGTAAGTAATTCTTATAAGAAAGATGTAAAATTATAAGGAAAATCGAAAAATAAAATAATACATAAGGTGTTCTATTTAAAAATCAAAAGTTCTATATTGTACCGCTTTTATATTACACCCTGTAGAAACCAAACTATTTTTAAATTGTGCAGCTTATAAAAATAGACAACTTTCGTATTTAAACTTATCTTCTAAGTTTAATGGCTAAGGAGCTATCGACCGAATACGCACTATTAAAACACCCTATATATATATATATATATATATATATATATATATATATATATATATATATAGATCATATTTTCTTTGTCCATTGAATAATTGTTAAAACAAAATAAAAATTTGAAAGCCTATTCAATTTGATATAAAAAAGTTACTCTTGTTTAATTTGTCTAACTCTACCGGTTCTTGAGTTATTCGCTATTAAAGATATACGTGTTTTACTCATAACATTTTTTATTAATATAATATGCAAAGTTTCCTTAGGCACTAATTATTTATTTATTTTATTGACTAGGTTTGTGTCAACATTTGTAAATTTTATGTACCAATAAGTTTTAAATCAATTATGAGTTCGATAACAAAAGTATTTAGTAATATTATCACCCCTTTATAATGGATTATAATGGGTCGCATCGGCCCGAAGATGTTTATCATTTTATCCAAACCAAAGGCAACCGGATCACCAACTATTTAGAAATATTTACAACCGCCTTGGCGAGACAGAGTCTTTTCGTCCTAAGAGTCACAATGGCGCGACAAAAACAATCAATGTCGATGAAGAAGAAGAGGTTTTAACTCGTGTTTTGGAAAATCCAGATGTGAGTACTCATGAGTTAAGTGTGGCAACAGAGATAAGCCAATCGTTTATCTGTAGAATTATAAAGAAAGAAAAACTCCATCCCTATCACTATAATGCTGTCCAAAATTTATTACCTCAAAATTTACAATCATGCTTACGATTTGCCCAATTTTTACAAGATAAACTAAAAAGAAACCAAAACATTCTTGATAGTATTCTCTTCACTGATGAGGTGACATTCACTGCTAAGGAGTTCTTAATTGGAAAAAATCATTTGTGTGATTCTGAGAATCCAGACTCAGAGGAGTTTTTAATTGGAAAAACAATTATTTGTGTGATTCTGAGAATCCAAATGCTGTAAGAGAAAAACATTTTCAGCATGAATTTCAGGTGAACATTAGGTGTGGTGTGATATCTGGTTTTTTCATTGGTCGTTTTGGACTTCCTTCTAATCTAGATGGACCTATCTATTTAAACTTTCTCGAAGAACATGGCCACAAATGAAGGAAGTAGTTTATAAAGAACAAAATAATTTGATCACCGTGTTGCAGCAAAAAAACAAACAACCGAATGTATTATATATATATATATATATATATATATATATATATATATATATATATATATATATATATATATATATATATTATTATATATATTACTAGTGTTTAAATATGTACTTATTTTGTTTGATGTAAAACAAAATGAATGGAGTTGTGGTGTCCTTAAAACGTTCAGAGATCAAGCGGTTTTAACAGTCCAACGCATTATTAATCAATGTCAGAATTATCGTAATCATTTAGACACACAACAAACACCCACGTGCTTGGAGTTATTTAAACATATTGCTTTAATCATGGCTTGAAGTTTATATTTGTAGACGCTTGTCGGCATACAGAAGAATGTATCTATCAAACAATGAGTGAATCAGAGCCTTTTTCTCAATTTATTATTACATGACACGGAATTCATGGAATTGCGACAGAATTAGATAATTATGTTGATATTTTCTGTAAAGGAATATAACTTTAATACTGCATACTTCAATTGCATTAGTATATGCAAGTGTAAACTTAGAAAGAGATAACAAGGAATGTATAAATGAAATTCTCGAAACTGAAAAGTAATGAAATACTTGCAAATAGAAAGATCTAAAAAATCCAAAGAACGTCTGTAAGTAAATAACGAAGGGGGTGTTTGCAATATTGAAACATTTAAATTTTAACATTCTTTCAACATTTGTGAAAATAAAATCATTTCTCTGCTTTTGAATATAAAGAAGAATTTTAATCTAAAAAAGTAATAATGTTATTTAATATCAAATAAAATCAATGCGTAAATGTGGTGTTTTATCAGTTTCATGTCTAAAATGCAACACACGAATGTCAAAACTTTGATTTAACATTATTATTATAAACACTTTTACTACAAGCTTCTACGTTTGCACATATTTCAGAATAATAGCCAGAAAATTAAGTGAGATCTTTAAAACTCAACATACAGGGCGAGTATTTAGTGTGGGATTGGTCGATTACTCCGTTATGATAAAACTTATTTATAAAAATTGTAGGCAACGATATGCTCGTTATTTGGAAAATACGCCTATCTCTACAGTGTGATTCATAACTATGTGGTAACGCAAACATACAATTTTTAAATGAGACACCCTCCGTAATGATCCTATTTAGATTCCGCTTATAATCTCTGTTCTTACAATATGAGGTTGTACCAAACCATACAGTGTATTTAAAGAGTTATGACCATTTTTATATCAAAATCGCTATGAAATAAACACTATGTATACGGAGAAGTAATAAATAAATAATTGTTTATTTTGCATAATAAGGTAAACAATATGTTCTAGAAAAACGAACTGTAACAAAAATCATCAATGAATATCTGTACACAGGGTGAGCCAAAAACAATTACGACATTCTCAAATTGTTTAAATGCACCCCCCTATATTTTATTTTCTCAAAAGATTGTTATGCCCTTTCTTTTTTATGAAGTATTGCCTATACCTAAATACATTACTTTCCGAGATATTTTTAATTATCTTCAAATTTTATGAATACCTTAAATTTGTGTGACTAAAAATAATTTAATCTTGGATAATAATGTAACAAAATTATTCTTATACAATCAACAATTAAAACATAACATAAACCATACCAATATGTAATGAACTTATGCAATTTCTAGATGAATGTGATTTAAACAGAATATTTCGTATCACAAAATAAGTTTAAAGTAAATGTTTAAAATGTCCACCTACAACGTCTTGTATTCAATTTTCAAATGAGTGGTCTACCTTTCTTAACATTTGTACATCAATACTATTAAAAGCTTCTCTTGCCCTATGTTTCATATCATATGGTGTTGTTGGAGACTTGTGGTACAGTGACCGGCGTGTAAGAAGACGAGCCCGCCTATGCGCGAAAGACGACTTTATGATGTTGTTCAAATTCCCGCGTTCGTTTACCTCAGAGGCGTCACATGGTGCATAATGTATATTTTAATGGTATATTAAAAGCAATTCAAAGAACCATATTTTATGTAAATACGCAATTTATTATAATTAAAAGCTGTACTGGAAGTAATACTATAATTAAATTAATAAAATCAATATGTTATTACATTACACATAATTGATACCTATTACTAAAATAATATTGTTTAAAATGTTTCATTTTCATTGTCACTCAAATCACTAAACTGATAATCACTGTCACTATCTTCACCCATATTTATAACTAACTTCTTAGTTTCTATATCCAAAATTTGTTCACTTTCAAGATATTTGTCTTCTATATTAATTACTTTATTACATCGTTCTATTGTTGTGACTGATACTTTTGTTGCATTTGAAGTTTTTTCCTTGATGCTCCGTAAGGTTTCGGTTTCTTCTTCTTGTGTAAAAAAGTATTGAAACACGTTATGCACTATTTCTCGCGTTTGACCATTTAAGATTTTTCTTCCAGACTTAGACATTTTTTAAAACCGATTACAAATCAGTAAATGTTGACACCGTATAATCAATTTTCAAAAACTAATATGCATATGTACCAAGAATCCGGATATTTATATATCAAACCTCTAATTGCAGTCATTATGTTAACTGCAATTTATTATAATTAAAAGCTATACTGGAAGTAATACTATAATTAAATTAATAAAATCAATATGTTATTACATTACACATAATTGATACCTATTACTAAAATAATATTGTTTAAAATGTTTCATTTTCATTGTCACTCAAATCACTAAACTGATAATCACTGTCACTATCTTCACCCATATTTATAACTAACTTCTCAGTTTCTATATCCAAAATTTGTTCACTTTCAAGATATTTGTCTTCTATATTAATTACTTTATTACATCGTTCTATTGTTGTGACTGATACTTTTGTTGCATTTGAAGTTTTTTCCTTGATGCTCCGTAAGGTTTCGGTTTCTTCTTCTTGTGTAAAAAAGTATTGAAACACGTTATGCACTATTTCTCGCGTTTGACCGTTTAAGATTTTTCTTCCAGACTTAGACATTTTTTAAAACCGATTACAAATCAGTAAATGTTGACACCGTATAATCAATTTTCAAAAACTAATATGCATATGTACCAAGAATCCGGATATTTATATATCAAACCTCTAATTGCAGTCATTATGTTAACTGCTTATAAATTTATTATTTAGATAAGTATGTTTTTCCCCTCTAATCGTCTTTAAGACAATTTTCTAATGGGTACCTAATGCTTTCATTATTTCATTTTTATTCGTGTATATTAAAAATACATTCAAAATTACCTATTAGACAAATGGGAGAGATGCCTACATACTTTCAGGGATAGATAGATGCCTATTATGCAAACATGAAAAACCAAATGCTAAAAAAAAACGCATCACCAATGGAAATATTGGAATTATTCCTCTTCATACGCATTCTTCCAATATACATATAATTAAACATACAAATGTGATACGCCACTGCTTAGTATTTTTATTATAATCGGCAACCGCGATGCACCGGCTCCTCGTCTTCTTACACGCCGGCCACTGTACACACGGTTTTTTATATAGCCCCACATGAAGTAATCAATTTTTGACAACTTCAATGACCGAGCTGGCCATGCAGGACACTCACCTCGCGGGAAAGTGATTATTTAGATGGCTGTGAATTGCGGCAGTATGATGAAGTGGAGCAGCATCCTGTAAAAACCACATTCTTGGTCGAATATTCAGTTGAATATGTTGAAGTAGCAATTACAAATGATTATTGAGAAAATCTAGATGTACACCACCAGTCACACGGCCGTCAAAAAATGTAGAAGCCAATTCGCTAGTACCCAACAACACTACCCCAAATTATTATAAGTTTTGTTATGAACGAATAAGTTCAAAAGTAAATATGTAATTAAAAATTATTATTAATTTTATTAAATACATAAGTAGTTTACCTCGAGTAGGATTTGAACCTATCACCTGTACTTTGCTAGCGTACCGCGCTAACCAACTGCGCCATCGAGATTCAAGCCCCTATTGATGTAAATTTTGTCTTTATGTATGTAGAACTTATGTAAATTCTAAAAGTAATTAAATTACAATCAAATTACTTATATTAATAGAATATGAGCCTGCAATATTCACACAGAATAGGACTCACACAAACCAAAGCAACTTGACTAATATTAAATTATTATAAGTTTTATTATGAACGAATAAGTTCAAAAGTAAATTTATAATTAAAAATTATTATCAATTTTATTAAATACATAAATAAAACGTTACCTCGAGTAGGATTTGAACCTACGACCTGTACTTTGCTAGAGTACCGCGCTAACCAACTGCACCATCGAGATTCAAGCCCCAATTGATGTAAATTTTGTTTTTATGTAGGGAAAAGCGAGGAGAGTTGGACTACGAGGAGAGACGGACTATTTCCACTATCTCGTTTAATCTGTTAATAGCGCTTGCGTTGTACATTAACATTCCAGTATTTTCACAAATGTTACGCGATACGTATAGACTTTGTTGTTTATTTGTCCTTTTTTTTCTTAGTTGTGAAGAAATTAAGCTTTCAGTCACCTGCCACATTATTCACCTGCTGACATCATTTCGAATTGCATTATTGTAGGTAAGTTTCAAATAGATTTTTATGGTGTAAATATCAGTGTATGGCTTGTAAAGTGTTGATAACCTAAAAACACAACTCGAACGCGTTAGGCTAGATAGCAATCACCTGGGCCGTCTATTTTCTCGTTTTAGGATAGACGGTCCAGTCGTATGAAAGAAAGTTTAATGCCGAACGTTTACGCTCGAAAAAGAAATGTACCCACAAGAAGCTCTTGGAGTTCTGCAGACCTGGCAAATGCGGTTAATGCAGTAAGATATGGCAATGTCGGCATAAGTGAGGCGGCTAGATCATTCGATATTCCTAAAACAACATTGAAGCGGTGACTAGCAACAAATAACCTTGAAAAAACGAATCGTTGGGGTCCTGATAGCGTGGTAAGAGAGAGTGTAGAGACCAAATTAGTCATCCACATTCCCAAACTCTAAAATATGGTTTTGCTCCCACGCGAAAAGAAGTGCGTACCATAGCATTCGACTTAGCTAATCGACTGGGAATGCCAAATAACCCTAAGGGACACTATTATGAAGCATGCGGACAAGTGATAAAAATGAATCCAAATAGGAAGCTAAATAGAATGCAGTTCGGAAAGTTGCTGGGCGAAGCTTGGGGTTCATCAGCCACAGGGAACAATGCAATAACTGCATTTAAGGCAACTGGAATATCACCTTTCAATCCTGGTGCAATACCAGCCTTTGCGTTCCTGACGCAGAACCCAAATAATGAACCAGTTACACATTTTGGGAATGAACCTGAAGAACAGGTTGATAATACGATTGATACTACGCAAGAATCTCCTCAACCTGGTCCGTCTGGCATTCATAGAGGAACACTCCTTGAACCTAATCAGCCTTCTTCGGCTAGTAATGCGTCTAATGCTAATGAAACAACTCATGTAAGATCGGAATCTCCTGAAGCTGGACCATCTGGAAAACAGAAGTAATCTGTCACCTCAAAAAAATCTGCTTTACAGACAAAAATAACTCCCAGAAAAGCCTTAGATGAGATATCACCCGTCCCCGAGGTAAGAGCAGCTGCGAAAATATTTAGAGCTAATCTGACAGGCATTTTGACTTCAACAGAGAACATAGCAAAGAGAAAACTACTGAACTCGAAAAAGAAAACACTTAAAACTCATAAAACAGCCAAGAAAACCTCAAGACAAAATAACAACATACTTCCAAAGAAATCTATGCCGGATTCTTTCTCTTCTTCAGACCAACCTGATCCAACTTTTAATGACTCCTCAGATTGTGAAACATTTAGTGATATAGAAAATGAGTGTGTCGGTTGCGGTAAAGACTACCGTATCACCGAAAGAAAAGATGACTGGATAAAGTGTATTTTTTGTCATAGATGGTTGCACGACGGCTGCACCTGTTTCTGCAACATTAGTCAAAGATGCGGTACAACAGTGGCAAAGAAAAAAGACAATATGCTGTGAAATCCATCTCTCCTACTCTACACAGTCCATGTCCCCCCGCATTGGATAGTAGAGGTGGACCATTTTCGCTATTTAATTTTTTATTTTTAAAAACAGAAATAATTATATTTTCTCCTGTTGAAGTATGCTAAAATGCAGAATAAACTTTTTATTTACATTGCTTGTTTTTGGAGATTTTATTTGTACCTAGTAAAAAAGTTACTCAAATTATTCAAACGGTGGTCCATCTCTCCTCGCTTTACCCTATGTAGAACTGATGTAAATTCTAAATATAATGAAATTACTTATATTAATGGAATGTAATAAAATTAGTAATAATTTTTAATTACAAATTTGCTTTTGAACGTATATATTCATAACAAAACTTATAATAATTTAACATTAGCCAAGTTGCTTTGGTTTGTGTGAATCCTTGCGATATTGCAGGTTCACATTCCATTAATATAAGTAATTTGATTGTAATTTCATTATATTTAGAATTTACATCAGTTCTACATACATAAAGACAACATTTACATCGATTGGGGCTTGAATCCCAATGGCGTAGTTGGTTAGCGCGGTACTCTAGCAAAGTGCAGGTCGTAAGATCAAATCCTACTCGAGGTAAACTTCTTATTTATGTATTTAATAAAATTAATAATCATTTTTAACTACCCAAAATGCTTATAGACTACCTAATTTGACTATTAGTATTACTACAGTAAGGATTTCTTATTGCATAGTAATGAAAATTATGCCTATTCACCGCTCTATTTTTGTGAATCTCCAAAAAGCACAAAATCGACGGATTTGCTGCTGAGCCTATTCCCAAAAAACCAATCTGCGAGGATAATCATCGTCTGTCAATTATTGATGTAATTGTATGTGGATGCATTTTATCTTTTTGAAGTACGTTAATATCGTGTTGACGTGAAATTTTACGAATGCTATTATGGGGATTCTCAGTAATGGTTAACAGTACATCATATTCCTTTTATTCAGTTATAACATTTTTATTCCTTTCACGTTTGTCATATGCGACTGATCCAGTACGATCAAAACGATCCATTATTCTTTCAAATGCTTTTGTTTTGGGCGCCTCCGTTCAGGATAACGCTGTTGACGTATTCTGTATGCAAGTAGACTGTTTCTTGAACTTTCCCCTAATACCCAAATCACATCTATTAGTTCTTGTACAGAAAAAATAATTTTTAAAGCTTATACTCAAAAAACGTACTGAATAAGAGAACTATAATTTTTACAAGGCCTACCTGTTTTGTTTGGTCAGATTATTGTTGAAATAATACGAACCTAAACATTGCCTACCTTCATTGCATATTGTTATGGTTTATATTATGTTTTATTTGTTTATTGTATAAAAATCATTTTATTACATTATTATCCAAGATTAAATTAATTTTAGTCACACAAATCTATGGACTCCTAAAATTTGAAGAAAATTAAAAATTTTTCGGGAAGTAATGAATTTAAGTATAGGGAACGCTTCATAAAAATGAAAGGGTATAAATACAATCTTTTGAGAAAATAAAATATAAGGGGGTCCAATTACAAAATTTAACAAAATCGTAATTATCTTTTTTGGCTCACCCTGTATACAGATATTCGTCGATGATTTTTGTTACACTTAGCTTTAATATTGGAGCATGTTATTTACCTTATTATTATTTCTATTTTTTTTTTATTTAATTTTGGGGTGTCGATTACGACGATCATTAACCCCTTTTATCAAGTTTATTATTTCATTCATATATCATTTATCATATGTATGTCACCTAAGAATTTTAGTACTTTCTTGTTCTCGGTCTCTCTTAAAGACAATATTTCTTTTATTAGATGTCATTTTCTATATATATATATATATATATATATATATATATATATATATATATATATATATATATATACATAACCGCAACAGCTTACGTTAGAAAAGTAACACTTCAACTTACCTTTCGTTTCACAATATCTAAGCATAAACCCCCAAATTCAAAGATACATAGATAATCGGACAAGCTTGTTCCGTTGGTATCCCAACATGCATATATAAGTAATTAAACAATTTCTAATTCGAGATCAATGATCTGAATACTCTTATCCCCAATAAAAGAAACTTTGTAGTTAAAAACTAACACAGTAGTATAAATATACGACATCGACAACCGGTATACACTATTTATGCTTTGAGTTTTTCTACTACGCAGCGATAGCGTAAACAGTAGTTAGTGAAATAATATCCAAGATGGAAGCTAGACGCTAAAACAACACTGGGTGTTTTATGTTCAGTAGGAATTACTTTAAATTTGGTTAAGTCAAAGGCACAAACTATTACTTAGCTGGATCAGTTTATAACAGTTTTATACTAGTGAAATCTTTACGACTATCTAGATGACATCGAAGTTGTAATAAAGGTAAACAATGTATTACAAATTCTTTGCAATATGAATAACTTAAAGGTACTTTTTGTGAATATACTGTACTTATCCCTACGGAAGACAGCGTGTAACCGATGATAGGTTCAAAAGTAAATTCAGCAATACAATCTTTGTTAACACATAATGGAATAATCTAATCTTTTAATGGACGACTACTTCCGTAGTTAATACCGTTTAAATTACATCCTCGTAATTGCAGCACAGCTACCAGTAATCACTTACGAGTAGTCCCAGTTACAAGCACCTCGTAGCAAAGCTAAAAGTGAGACGAAAAGGTACATAACGTATAACCTCAACACACCAATAAAGACAAGACGAAGCAGAAGGAGAAGAAGAGGGAGAAAAGGGAAAGCTCCATAGATCGAAGACGAGCTATATGTGATAATTTACCACGAACTGGTCAAATATACTGCTTTCAATTTAAATATCGCAGTTTAAGCCTTGTGTGTGTGTGTGTGTGTGTGTGTGTGTGTGTGTGTGTGTGTGTGTGTGTGTGTGTGTGTGTGTGTGTGTGTGTGTGTGTGTGTGTTTAGTAATATGTAATTATTCAATGATATCACCATCTAGTGGTGATTTAGCAAAGTGACAGATACCTACAAAATGTAAGAATTTAAAGCTAACCAGAACCCTCGTATAGATGGCACTAGTAGGTTTATTTTAAGAACTTACAAAATAAGAATTATACTTACGAAAAAGAAATAATTTAAACAATTATAATAAATGGTGAAGGCAGTAAATACAGAAAATTTAGATAATTTTGGTGGAGAAATAAGTAACGAGTAAACCGAAATAACAATCTTAACTATTCAGGCTACAGATAAATTTTGTTTTTACCAAACAGTAATAATCAGAGAAAATTTATAGGATCGACCAGAAAGTATCCGATATCGATTTTTACACAAATTATGGGAATTCTCTGGGTTATATGGAAATGAATGCTGGACTAACATATATGAAGTCAAGTATGTAAACGTAGCTTTGGAGTTGTTCATTAATACATTACAATATTACTTTGAAATTTCTTTTCACTTAAAAGAAAGCCAAACTAAGAAATCCTGCTATTCAATTATTGTTGTCATTTCAGAGGTGCCATGGAATTATACGATAGCACCTGGGAGCCGTAAATATGATGATTATAGTGAGGAAACTCTACAAAAAGCAATTGAAAGTTATAAGAAGGAAAGAGGAAACTTACGAGATATTGGTAAGCAGTATGGAATATTATTTGTAACGCTGTATCGAAAATGTAAAAATGTATGCCCCAAAAATATGGCGGGCAGATTCTATTGTCGGAAACTCAAGAAATGGTTATTCTTCGTGCGGTTACACGTGCTTCCGATTGAGGAGTCCAGTATGAAGAACCTAATGTTCTCCGCCCGGGCCACGATTGGTATCTTAGTTTCATTGAGCGGCACATATGTTGACCATGCAGCAATACTAGACTGCGATGAAACCAATTTTACCGATGACTTAGGTAGGGTCAAGGTTCGGAAGAAAATTCAAAATAGCCAAAAAAAATCAAGACACCTCAAAATAATCAACATCTGTTATGTTTTCGTGTTCTGCTTCAGGACTAACGTTGCCTGTATACATTGTTTTTAATCCAATCATCTATGGACTACACGGAGGGGTTCACAAAAAGCTCGATATAACCGTAGCTCCTCAGGCTGGTTCACTAAGCGTTTATTGGAGGACTGGTTCTTGACAACTGCTTTCCCATATTTTAAGGCGTTACCACCAGGACCCAAAGTAGTTATTGGATACAATACAGCTTAATTTATGTTTGTTTAATAAAGTTATTTAGGTTGTGTAACTTTTATTAAAAATATATTTTAGGTATTCATTGTTGTTTGGAATGTTAAAATCTATTATGGTGATGTTTCAAGTCGCTCCAAATCCGGTAGACATGAAACTATGTTAAAAATACTTCTGTTTCAAGTCGCCCTAATGTTGGGGTGTCTTGAAAAAAAACCTATTAATTTTTTTTATACATTGTGGTGGGGATAACGGTTCTAACAACGGCCGAGATAAGTTCTTTAAAGTTCAAAGGTTAGTTACAGATAGAACTATAATAGGTGTGACAAGAACAACATCATACAGAAATATTTTTAAAGAACTAAAATTAGTAAGCGTTTCTGCTCTCTCTCTCTCTCTATATATATATATATATATATATATATATATATATATATATATATATATATATATATATATATATATATATATATATATATATATATATATATATATATATAGAAAGTGTTCTAATGTTTGTCAAAAATAGCTCGAATGAGTTCATAAAGATCAATTTATTATAACCATAGTTATTATACGCGACATGGCAATGAACTGAGCATAATGTGAGTATATAAAAAAATAATGTGAAATATGTGGGTGTACTGGTTTGCCATAAACTGGCGGGATTCTTAAGAACAGAATCCAACAATAAAAAATTCAAATGTGGAGATTTGAGTTTCCTACTTTCTCATTGTTTTTCTTTAGTTGAACAGTATTTAACAAAATCGTATTCTATCTATTACGTTATATATTAGTCTGTCTCTGATAACGTGTAGTGTAATGTTATACTGTACTTGTTTTTTGACTTAATCAACACCATTGCAGTTGGTCTATCGATTTAATAAAGGTTATTATAATAATAATAATAATAATTATTATTATTATTATTATTATTTTTTTTGTGCAGCATCGATTACTGAGATAATTAGCTGCTTCTCCCAGTATTATTAGTTATATCATTCGAAAAATATTAGATTCTCTTAAAAATTCAAGTATCCTTTTAATCACTACCTCGTTTATACTATAGAGAACTTCTGCATTTATGCCGTATTTATTTCTTAGCCTAGCATATTTTATACAGTGAAGGACTACGTGTTCTGTTGTTAGTTTGGTCCGTCAATCTGTGCAAGTTGGGGCCCTACTCCCTAACAGTAGGTGTTCGGAAGAGAATCTGGTATGGCCTATTCTGATTCGTATTATCAGTACTGACTCTTTTCGCCTTAGAATAGGTGGGAATTTTGTTTGTTGTACGTTTTTTTTATAGTTATTTAACCTGACTTGATTCTATCCATTCCTTTTGCCATTGCTTATTTATTGTTAAAGTAATATTAGTTTAAGCGTCCTTATGGCGAATGGGTATGGTGTTGATTTCGTTAGAAAATATTATTGTTTTGGCGCCTTTAGTCGCAATTTCGTTCTCCTTTATTCCTGAATGTGATGGGACCCAAATGAATATAATCGATTTTTTTAGGTGGTGGATAGTTGCTAGGATTTGTGTGACTAATGGTTCTAGGGAAACGAAAAGTAAGTTGAAGTGTTACTTTTCTAACGTTAGGTGTTGCGGATTATATATATATATATATATATATATATATATATATATATATATATATATATATATATATATATATATATATATATATATTCCTTTTCAGTGTAACGTTGAATGAAAGATCTTTCAGCGTAGCAGAGAGGGGCATTACGTTATTTTATTAAATTAGCTAAATTGTTGAAAGGTGAGTTGATCACCCGTAAAATCTCGCGACTTGCCCTCGTCATTAATAATTTTGGAAATAGATGTTAATTACGAAAGTTTAGTGTTTCACATTGTGGTAGTCAGATAAGGCTACACTTATCTTTGGGGTTGGGGTAAAATTGCATGTTGGGATAGGCATGCACTGTTATTGTTATATATAGATATTAAAATTTGCAAAGGTTATTTATTGTTGGTAAATTTATAAATAAATTTACGCTTGTTAAGGGAATTGTCGTTCATCTGTTCTTCCTGTTTCTTCCCTGGTTCAAGCTTTACAGGAACCCTCTTCCAAGAACTAATAATTTATCTTTGCTTTCCTTAAAGCTTGTGGTGCCTATTTCTTGTCTGTTCTTCTTATACAACTTCGTTCTCGCTTTAGAACTAACCTAACCATCTATTTACTCTTTTTGTTAACACTTCAAAACACCAATTGAAGTCAACCTTACATTTTAAACAGTTGTTTGTCATTGTTGAACACATAAATAGTCTATAGTAGTTCTTGAGGTTCCTGCTATTCTCATTGATTCATTCACAAAGTTGACAGTATTACGCCACATAAATACATCGTTTAATATATTTACAGTTATATAGTCAATATTAAAATCCCTGCATAAAATGGGTCACATTTTCTATGTGAGCTCAGTTTGTTCAACACTACATTTAGTACGTGTAAAAATTCATCTACTATGCAGGAGGGTCACCTATGTAAAACGTATTTACAGAAAAAATCATATATTTATAACACAGATTTCAAATATTTGTTCTTTGGGAAGATTTTTTATATGAACTAATTCGTTGACTTTTAAACCTTAGTTGTTTCTAATCAATATAGCAACCCCACCGTTCTTTGACAGTGACCTTCAAAAAATGGCTCCCAAACAATAGCCTTCAAGCTTAAGAGTATTTTTTGCAATTTATTTAATCCAGTGTTCAGAAACACAAACAATGTCAGCTTTCTCAAACAACAACAGTTCAAATTCATAAATCTCTGATGTAAAATTTCAAAATTGGAATTTAATTGCTGTTCTGAATTTTTGCTATTACAGCCGATATTTTCAGTATTATTAACCGGTAGCAAATTTGAACCACAGAGGTTTACCCCATAATTCACATCATTTGAATTTGGTACTGTTTTATTTGTGCTTTTGGCCACCGCTATATACAGGGAACAAAGACGAAATAAGTTATTGAAATGATTTTTGTACTACATTTTAAAAATATTTTTGATCATACAGGTTGTTTCATGTTGTTGGAGCAAACCAAACTTATATTTTTTTAATGAAATACCATGTATATTATTACATGTTTTGGAAAGGCCATAAAATACCTTTCATTTGATACAAAATTATATGGGTCTATCTCCTTTGGTTTTAGAGGTATCCAAATGTTTTTCGAATAAATTATCCCACTTGCGATCGCCGCTGCTGATTTGTTAGACGAGCTTTGTTTATTTTAAAATGACAAAAAATCTTTGGTGGTCCTGCAGTACTTTGAAATATCTTAATTTTCAGGATTTTTTTAATAATGCACTGTTTGTAAAAACAACTTTTTTTTTAAATTCTCTAAATGGCACCCCCATTATGTTTCTGTCATTCGATGCTATTGTATTACAAAGGCTAAAAATAGAGGTATTAAGTTGGGCATGGGATTGTAGTTTGTTACTAAAAAAATTTTTCAAGTAGAAAACAAGAGTTAATATAACAATTACAAATCGATTTAATGAATTATTTTAAGTTTAACAGACTTTTTTGTACAAAATTAATGCATAAAACACTCTTGCGGCTAGGCAAAATTAAAGCAGTCCTTAGTAAAATTTCAGAAGTACTCAACTTGATTATGTTCAGACCACCGATTGCAATTTTTACGTCTTTTTGTAAATTTAAATTAGTTACTGATCAAATAACAAAGATTACTTGGAATTAATGTTTAAAGTCGCAATTAAAAAACAAGATTGCCATGACAATATTGCGTTGAAAAAAAGAAAAATTGTTTGTGACAATTGGTTCTATTCAGTTTAAACCCAATGTGTGTTTCAATTTATTCAAAGTGTTGAAAATGACTGTAAATATTTATTCAGGAAATGATTTTAATGATTTTTACTCTTAAAGAAAGTCAAAAAATTGCTTACTGGCAAGTAGAATTTATGCAACAAAACATCTGGATGCTGAAAAAAAGCAACGACCTAAGGCGTTTCAAGACCTTTTACAAATATTTAACGTAACAGGTAGAGTTAAATTTAAAAAAAACGGAAAGTAGCTAATAAAGCAGTGACAAATGATGAAAACCAACTTACAGGTTTACTTGCAATCCAAGAAAATCCTCATGTGAGTACTTCACAAATATCACATACGACTAATATAAAAAATCTGGCGTGAAAAATATATTAATTGCCCTTAAATACCATATATATCATATATAACTTCATCATCAACTATTTGGTCAATGTTTTGAACGAAGAATTCATTTTTTCAACTGATTTTTGCAAAAAATTGCAGTAGTTTATAATTTTCTCAATTCCATATTATTTAGTGACGAAGCTACTTTTAAAAGTAATGGTTTAGGAACAGACATAACATGCATTATTATAGCACTGAAAATCCTTATTGGTTCAGGTATGTTGACCAACAAAATCGGTGGTCACTAAATGTGTGTGGGGGGAGGGGGGATTATTGGGTCCCATGTTGTAGTAACCACCAGCGAAGTGTATTTAAATTTTTTAAGATATGTGCTACCTAATCTTCAAAATATTAATGAAGCAGTTTATGGAAATATGTGGTTCCAACATGACGGTGCACCCGCCCACTATCACAGAGACGTACGAACATGTTTCAACCACTGAAAAGAAAATCAGTGGATAGGTCGAGGCGGACCAATTTATTGGCCACCGAGGTCACCTGATCTGACCCACTTGATTTCTTTTTGTGGGGTTACATAAAAGATTATGTGTATAAATAAATTCCAACCACACCAGAAAATAGGTAGGAAAGAAGCAGAAATGTTTTTCAAAATATCACATGGCCAACATTAGAGTTAGCGAAAAATAAATTTGTGTGAAGTGTTAATAAATGTATTGAAGTTGATGGAAGAACTTTCGAGCGTTTAATGAGAAATTGGTTTTTGACTTTTTTTCTTTTTATTTTATTGTTCTTGTTTTGTATTGTAATTTGTATTTTTTTATTTTACTACACAGTATTGCACATAAAAATAATACATGTTTACAGTTAATTTACAATATTAAGACAAATTTGGTAATGTCAATAGATGAAAAAATAAATTAAAAATACTTTCCAAGATTTGAATTTTTATAGCAGAATTGAGAGCATCTCAAAACCTTGTAAGTGATAGATATTTAAGAACTCTAAAGTTTCTTTTATAAATTAATACAACTTTATTAAAAAATTCTTTACCATGAAACTACAATTCCATGAACATCTATATACGTTTACATTTACAAAAAGACATAAAAAATTAAATCGTTGATCTGAACATCAAATTCTGTTAAATTTAAAATAATTCATTCATTCATAATTGTTATATTAACTCTTGTTTTTACTTGAAATTTTTTTTTATTAAGAAACTACAGTCCCATGGCCAACTGAATACCTCTATTTTCAGTCTCTTTGTATTACAAACGCAATTTCACAAATAAACTGAAAATATTTTGAAAATTGTTAATTTTAGGTATAAGACATGGTTCATGAAAAAGAAAGAATATCAAATGAAGCATCCAATTCCACGAACATCATGGGGGCTTGGGTGGGGGTGCCACTTAAAAAATAAAAAAAAAGTTTTACATACAGTACTGTACATTATTAAAAAATCTGAAAATTAAGATACTTCAAAATACTACAGCACCAACAAAAACTTTTTTCATTTTAAAATAAACAAGGGTCGCCTAATCAATCGGTGGCGGCGACCGCAATGGGATAATTTTTTCGAAAGACAATTGGACATCTCTAAAACCAAAGGAGATAGACCCATAGAATTTGGTATCAAATGAAAGCGTATTTTATGGGCTTTCCAAAAATGTAATAATATACAGGGTGTTTCATTAAAAAATATAAGTTTAGTTTGCTCCAACAACATGAAACACCCTGTATGATCCAAAATATTTTTAAAATGTAGTTATCTACCCGTGGTCCAAAAATTATTTCTCTAACCCCTCTTCGTTTGGCCTCGATGTAATAGTGAAGGAACTACCACATCTGCAGACCTTTTCATTTTTTAAACATTAACATTCTGTTTGCTTCATCAAATTTTTCCCATGCGGTTTATTCTCTTTTGAACTTCGTCATTTCCTTACTGTCGCTATTGTTAACCAATCGCTTGAAAATTGCACTGTGCAACATTACAGTCAGTAGTCCCAAAGAAGTAGGCCTTAGGTCTGAAACAATGGATCACTGAACAATTTTATGTATTGGAATAGAACTTTTTTGTAAATTTGAATGAGCTGAACACTTATCTAAATCATAGGCTTGTCGAAAGATTCGTCGTTTTTCAAATACATAAAGAATAAAAAATACCTAACCTAAGACATTTTTACTCAAATTATAATCTGAGTAAACATTTCTTTGGTTCACCACTCATTACTTTACTCAATTAGGGATATAGATTTAACAGTGTATAGGAGATCATCTGTTATCGGATTTTCGGGTTCAGAAAATTTCAAAACGTGTAAATACTTCAAAACTTTTAAATGGATTTGTTTGTAAATCTCGTAATAACACTGTCCTTTATACATTGTATGTAGTGGGAAAGTAAGAATACAAAAATATACAATTTGCTTGGAAATACCGTGTACAACGCAAGGTTAGCTCAAAGTAACTAGATATAACCCATAATACTTAATTAACAGTTAAATAGCATTAAGGCTATTCTACATTATACTTTTTTCATCCAAGTTTCTAGATACTAGAAAGTAGTCAAAGATTCTGTCACATTTTGATTAACCACAATGAAATCTGTGGGGCAACTTCAGGTCAGTTGCACATTTTGTGGATTCCAACTATCAAGTTAAATTCCAATTATTAAATGCTCTACAACTATAATTATTTTGCAGGTTACGTTCATCAGACGTTGATTGATAATAATGGATAAAAGAATGAAAAAGATTGAAAAATTAATAAAACTCCAGAAAATCTATGGACTGGCGATACTTTTGAAAGTTAAACAAATTAAACCTAAGAGGTTATGGAGTAGAGAATGGTTACTGCGTAGAGATAGTAGAATTTTAGGCTCATGCGCATTCCTTGAACATGAATTAGCCGTTGACGGTTTTGAATCTTTCAGGAACTACGTTAGAATAGTAAAGACGAGTTTGAACATCTCCATGGCCTCATAGAATCAAAAATTGAAAAACAAAATACCCAATTTAGGCAAGCCATGCCATGGTTTTTAGCGACAGGGGAGTCCTATCAAAGTTTGTCATGTAGTGCCCGAATATCAATAAGTTGTATTGCATGATTTGATCCAGAAGTTTGCATTGCAATTTATAAATCATTGAAAGATGAATATTTAGAGGTAAATTTCTAAAAATGTAACAAATACACTAATTTCTCGAAAAGTATTGAAGTAAGGTATAGGGAACCCTAATACAGTTCGAACTATTGTCAAAAGACTATTCCATTCCGATAAAAATTTCTTGGGCGTTGTATTTAAAATAACAAATATATTTAACTTTGAAGTTTGTTAACTTTACGCGTTATTCTTTGTATTTTATAAATTATAATTTGAAACAATAAACAACAGAATACGTACTTCCAAATATCCTTATTACGATGACCTAGATTAGATTGTCTCATCTTTTCTGAATCGAAAAATACTTGAATTTTTGACAACCCTACATTTTCAAAAATGTTAAATATTTCGGAAACTGTAAGGTTTAGGTATAGGGAACTCTAATGAAAGTCTACCTTATTTTTACATCTTATTTCAAAAAAAAATTAAAAAGGAGGGTATTCCATTTAAAATAATATAACTTTGATAAGTAACGAGTTTGTAGATCACCTTGTATAAATCAAACTAATTTTAGATTGTAGTCCTTAGAAGGCTTACATATTCTCGCCCAAACAGATTTTGAAAAAATTCAATCGTTTGGGTGCTAGAGACCGACGCGTTGTTGGTGGCCCACCCTTTATATATATATATATATATATATATATATATATTCACAAGCGCATCGGTCAACTGATGGCTCCATTTTTTTTCAAATCGCTTTTTTAAACACGAAAAAATTATAGACGATGAGTAAGTAGTTATAACCTGCAAAGCACCCCATGTTTTGTGGTTGCAAGTAAAGCAAATATTTTTCACGTTGGTTCACCTGCTAACAGCAGCAATTGCGCATGTAAGTTGACAATGCATCCAAGAAAAATTGGTCCGTATCTAGTTTTGAAAAAAGTTGACCTTGACTAGAAACTTTGATGGAAATGTATCTACACTATGCTTTTCCGACAGATTTTTTCTAGTTCAAGTTCTTGTACAAGAAACTTGGATGAAAACTTGATGAAAAAAGCACAATGTAGAATAGCCTTTAGAGAGGCAAGAGTTTTCATTTAATAATGTCTAATGTTTTGATCGTATTCCTTTGAAAATTTTGAAGGGGGAAAATTGGAATTTGGTATTATTGTTTAACGTATGGCGCCTTCTGTCGAAAGTTTCGTGTCATTAAAATGCCAAAACTTTTTGAGCACACCTCGTATACAACTTTTGATAAAATATTAAATAATAGACCTTACGCCTCAAAAAAGGTATACTTGAACGTTACTAAAGTTAACCGTTTAAGAGATAATTGCTGATTTATTCACTAATGTTATGTTAGGGTAATTTCTATAGAATTGTTGAGTGTGTACTAATACAACCACATTTACCCCCTCTCTATTAAAGCAAATAGTCTCATTTTGAACATCAATTATTGTTTATCTACATACTGGTTAGGGAAGGGAAGCTGCATATGTGTGTACTATAATTTTATAGTCAATTAAGTGTATCAAAATTAATCTAAACCGGTTAAATAAATTAGCGTGTATCTCTTAACGGTTAACTTGAGGAATTTTCAATAGGTACACATTTTCTGAGCATTCAGGTCAAAAAATAAAAAAATTTCAGTACTTTAATGACATGAAACTTTCGATAGGAGACATTCCATGTGCGGCAAATAAAGAAATAATACGTTATACACGGACACCCTGTGTATTTGGTCGGTTAGAAACGTTATTCATTTAAAAAAATGCACAATAATGAATAAATTCTTAGTTATTTTAGTATTTTTTAACTTAAAATAATTAACTTTGCAGATTTAAATAATTAAAATTAAGATAATTAGGATAGATAAAATTTATGTAGCAATAACTTGTGAGGCTTACATTTATGCAATTCTTGGTTAGCAAATCCGGATAACTTTACTTGTACTTTAAAGGTAATGTTCAATTTAGTAATTACGCGATGAAACCATTATTGTGAATCGATCTTAGCAATGTTAATGAAAATCAAAGTCAACAATAAGAAAATTATTCAATGTGAAGTATGTTAGGTAATTCATAATTAACGTTTCCGTCAGACCGTAGAACTTACATTACTGATTGTGCATGTTATTAAAAACCTATTGTTCTTTTGAGTTTTATATATGTATATGTATACATATATATATATATATATATATATATATATATATATATATATATATATATACGGCTTGTCCAAAAAACCGGAACTTCCTTTTTTAATATTTTTTTTGTTTCTTAATCTATTTCATTGATTTTGGTTTTGTTTGAAAGCGAATTAATGAAGACATATAACTAACCTAATATTTTGTTTGCTTTGTTTAAATAAAGCTTTGTTTAAAGAATATCGAAAGAAAATAGGAGTCAATATGTTAAAACGTACTTGTCTTTGTCGTGCCCTACATCAAAAAGTTTTTGACCGATTCCCATGTTCGACCTCTAGTTCTATTTACATATATTCAATCTTACGTAAAGAAACTTGCAAACATACACAGTGCGGCTCGAAAAAGTTACAACTAGTTTTAAAGTTTGGTAAAGTTTGAATGTGTCCGTATATATATATATATATATATATATATATATATATATATATATATACAGGGTGTTTCATTAAGGCTGGCCACCGGCCATATTTCAGAAACTAGTGGACATAAAAAGTGGAGAAAAAAAATTCATTATAAAAGTCGCCACGAGAAAATCCTGGAAATTATTTTTAAGTTCCGTAATTCATCGCAAGGGGGCGCAATTGAAAATTAAAAAATAAAATTATAAATTTCTCCGAAAATTCCCACATTAAGGCCTACCTTTGGTAACATCGTTAGAAATCTTAGACAATTCTGCATCATTTTGGTCTAAGGCTCATTGGCGTACCGACCTTAATAAGAGTGAGGGAAGCTATTGAATGTGTAATCATTTAAATCGGTTATTTTTAAACGACTTATCCGATTGTAGTAAACCTAGGCTTGTTTAGAAGAAAAAGGTAAGTACTTTTAACTGTCGCATCCATTGGTACGCGATAGCTCATAATAAAATTGTTAGAGGGCGCAATTTGTAATAATACCAGTATTTTTGATTTTATTCAGAAAAATTAAATCATACGGTATAATTATGACATCATAAGCAGAAAGTAGCTTAAATTTGTAACAAAAAACGTAAATAACGCAATTTGATACCTTTATTTGTTCCAGAGTTATGGCGAAAAGAAGACTTTTTAACCGTTTAATTTAATAATTGATTGTTGCTATGGTTTCTTAAGGTGTATAGGTTGGATTAGTAATGAGGAATCTGCATTTATCATAGTCTGTGCCTCCCTTCACACTCTATCTAGGCTTAGGACTAGTCCAAACTAAGCAAATTGCAAAATTTGGAGCGTGTTTAGAGGCCAACGGGCCATAACAACGATATCAAAGTAATGATTGATTTTTGTTTAAGAAACTTTTTAATGGAATGGTAAAAAATCATGAACAACTGTTAAAAAACATGTGAAAAGCTATAAATGTTCAAATTGACGGCCGTTTTGTAAAATACAACTATTAATTCTTCTTCTTGTACTGGAAACAGCTGTTTCGATTTCGTCTCGTGGAATCGAATTTATTGCAATTTCAATTCGGTGAATCATGTCCTCTCGGGTGGTTGGTCTTGTTTCGTAAACAATATCTTTTATTCTTCCCCACAAGTAGAAATCTAATACAGTTAAATCCGGGGATCTAGGTGGCCACGGAAACAAACTACCCCTTCCCATCCAGCGATTTGGGTATCTAACATTTAAGAAATCACGGACTCTTCGGGAATAGTGTGAAAGACATCCATCATGTTGATACCACAGGGATGCTCTCACGTCAAGGGAATGTCTTCTAAAAGATTGGGCAAGTCATTTTGTAAAAGTTTAAATAAGATTCACCATTTAGGTGTCCATGAAAAACAAATGGTCCGATAATTCTGTCACCTAAAACACCACACCACAAATTTACACTCCATCTGTTTTGGTGATCCACTTCGCGCATCCAGTGAGGATTTGTTTGCGACCAATAATGCATATTGTGCAAATTAACTCTGCCGCAGCTAGTAAAAGTAGCCTCATCGGTCCATAAAACTTTGGAAAGGAATCGAAGATTTTCACTACACATGTCTCTCAGCCAATAGCAATAGTCGAGCCGCCTGTCAAAATCAGTGTCTGATAAAGCCTGGTGTAAAACTAGATGATAAGGATGCAGCTTAAAATCCTTAAAATTCTGAACACAGAAGCAACACTTACACCTAGTTCTGTGGAAATCTCCTGATGCTTACGTGAGGCTCCGATTCTACGTACGCAAGAACATTAATACTATTGTCTTCATTTCTTATGCGACGTCTTCTGACAGGAAGTGGAATACATCGTACATTTCCTGTTTGTCTTAAACGTGTTGCCATTCGCCGAAACGCTTTTCTAGTGTAGTGCCTTCGATCAGGATATCTGATAGCGTATTGTCGTTCCGCAATAGCTGCATTTTGAAAACATTCATAATACACGGCAAGCATGTCGTAAGCCTCGGCATTGGTATACGACATTTTTGAAGGATGGCACTAATTTCTGATAAGGTACAATGAAACCCAAAACTAATGAAGGAAAAAATTTTTACAACACAACATCAATCAAAATTAAGTAAGTTGACAACTTTTTCAATTTATTTACCTCCATGGAAACGAGCCGACTTTGTTCCGCAGCAAATTAGATTATTATTTTAAATCACACCACATTAGAATTATGCCTTAGAAGTTTTATATGATGCTATAAACGTACAGAAGAAGAATTAATAGTTGTTTTTTACAAAACGGCCGTCAATTTGAACATTTATAGATTTTCACTAGTTTTTTAACAGTTGTTCATGATTTTGTACCATTCTATTGAAAAGTTTCTTAAACAAAAATCAATCATTACTTTGATATCGTTGTTATGGTCCGTTGGCCTCTAAACACGCTCCAAATTTTGCAATTTGCTTAGTTTGGACTAGTCCTAAGCCTAGATAGAGTGTGAAGGGAGGCACAGACTATGATAAATGCAGATTCCTCATTACTAATCCAACCTATACACCTTAAGAAACCATAGCAACAATCAATTATTAAACTAAACGGTTAAAAAGTCTTCTTTTCGCCATAACTCTGGAACAAATAAAGATATCAAATTGCGTTATTTACGTTTTTTGTTACAAATTTAAGCTACTTTCCGCTTATGATGTCATAATTATACCGTATGATTTAATTTTTCTGAATAAAATTAAAGATACTGGTATTATTACAAATTGCGCCCTCTAACAATTTTATTATGAGCTATCGCGTACCAATGGATGCGACAGACTTTTTCTTCTAAACAAGCCTAGGTTTACTACAATCGGATAAGTCGTTTAAAAATAACAGCGATTTAAATGATTACACATTCAATAGCTTCCCCCACTCTTATTAAGGTCGGTACGCCAATGAGCCTTAGACCAAAATGATGCAGAATTGTCTAAGCTTTCTAACGATATTACCAAAGGTATGCCTCAATGTGGGAATTTTCGGAGAAATTTATAATTTTATTTTTTAATTTTCCATTGCGCCCCCTTGCGATGAATTACGGAACTTAAAAATAATTTCCAGGATTTTCTCGTGGCGACTTTTATAATGAATTTTTTTTCTCCACTTTTTATGTCCACTAGTTTCTGAAATATGGCCGGTGGCCAGCCTTAATGAAACACCCTGTGTATATACACATACATACAGGGTGTTACAAAAAAGTAGGCCAATCCGTTAACCACATATTCTTTGGGACAAAATAAGGGGACTTTTCTTATGTCACTTTTCATTTGAATGCTTCCTTTTCGATATACAGGGTGTCAAACTTCACTTTTTAGAAGTGTATTTTTTTATTATCTCTGGTGTGTTTTAAGATATCGTTTTCAAATTTGGTACAAATCTTACTCTTTTCTAAGTGCACTTTCTATATGATTTTAAGTAAAAGATTCAAAGAACTAGTAGAAAAATAAGAGGGGTGTGGTAACCTTTAACCCCCATTTTTTTTCGACGAACGCTTATGAACGTCACATCCATTTTTTTAGTAGCTTGATGACTTATCTAACTTTTTTGGCTCTTGTAAACTTTTGATTTGATGTTTCCTTTATGACATACTTTTAGTTATTCGACTAGGTTTTTTATTTTATTAATCAGAATAAATTCATAATAATAACTTAAAACAATCAATTGTGCTGATAATTATAATACGAAGTTGGATGCAAATAATTAAATTAAATGTTCGATGTGTCCACCGCCTTCGCGAATGCGCCTTTTGGCTCTTTCTGTAACTGAAAACCGAATACTTTGAAAAATATTCGGTTTCAATCTAAATACCTCTGCATCTTCTGAGATGTGATCCCTCAATTGATTTTGATTTATTATTATTTATTATGCAAAATAAAATTTAAAAATAGGCTTATCTTAAAGTTCGTAACAATATCTGTCAATTACTTCTCTTGTGTTTTAGCTTTATTTGCAACGGTTTCAATGATATTTGAGTTTGAAAATTCGGGTCATTTTTAGTTTTTTTAAATAACTAGCTAAGTTGGCAACACTGATCAAAACTCAAAATGTCATTTCATTGGTCTTGAAATTCTGCCCAATATTGCTAATTTAACCGACTCTGTGTTATAATAACAAAGTTACCCATAGAACCTTAGTTAAAAATAAATCCATAATAATGGGTTAAAACAATCAATCAGTTGAGTTAATAATTCAATACTACGTCGCATACAAAAAAAAAATAGTGTTCCATGCGTCCACAGCCTTCGCGATTGCACCTTTTTATTTTTTTGAATAATTGAAAACCTAATATTTTTTATAAGTCTTGTCAAATGTTTGTCATATTAATCGCTGTAAAAATTTCGAACGACTATTGAGTTCAAACGCTGAACTGAATAATGGAGAAAATATTTTGGAATTTTCTGAGATGTCTGATATGATTTTAATTATGGGTAAGATTTCAAATAAAATCTCTAGATTGTACATTTTGAATAACCATTCTCACTTTGGGAAAATGTGATTCTAATGCTAGTTTAGCTTCAAGGCGTTATACAGAAATGTATCCAAATCGGTATCACCCAAAAAGGAATTTTTTCTTAAGTTTAGTACGCCGCCTAAGAGACACTGGAAAATTCAAACAACAACGAATAGGAACATGTGGACGGCCACGTGAAATTACACCAAATCAAGGGGAAGAAATTTTGCAAATAGTTGAACAAAATCCGGGTACTAGTACTAGGATTATATCTCGACAGATTGGAAATGATATAAATTCGACAGACGTGCATAGAATTTTAAAACGTCACTCATTACATCCACATCATGTGCATAGAGTACAGAAAGTATTGCCGCAAGATTTTCAGGCAAGAAACATCTTTTGCAACTGGCTCTGTAATGAAAATAACCGTAACCGCTGGTTTGTTAGATCCATTTTATTTTCGGATGAAGCTACCTTTACGCGAAATGGTATAACGAATATCTACAACACCCATGTTTGGGCAGATGAAAATCCAAGAGCTCCTGCAGAGACCACTCATCAAGGAAATTTTAAAGTAAACGTGTGCCCAGGAATTTGAGACAATTTTCGTCAAAATATGTGGTTTCAACTTGACGGAGCTCGGCCACATTATGGCAATAATGTTCGGAAGCACTTGAACCAATATTTCTCTAATCACTGGATTGATCGGAGACAGGATGCGCCTATTCATTGGCTACGTCGTTTCCCCGACTTAAATCCACTGGACTTCAGTTTTTGGGGATTCATGAAAGATTTTGTTTACACGGTTCCAATAATAAATCAAAATTTAGATTGAAACCGAATATTTTCCAAAATATTTGGTTTTCAGTTATAAAAAGAGCCAGAAGGTGCATTCGCAAAGACCGTGGACACATCGAACATTTATTTGCATCCAACTTCGTATTATAATTTTTAGCACAATTGATTGTTTTAAGTTATTATTACGAATTTATTCTGATTAATAAAATAAAAAAAATGTTAACAAAATCGCAACACCTAGTCGAATAACTAAAAGTATGTTATAAAGGAAGCATCAAATCAAAAGTTTACAAGAGCCAAAAAAGTTATATAAATCATCAAACTATAAAAAATGGATGCGACGTTCATAGGTTCGTCAGAACAAAAGGGGGGGGGGGTTAAAGGTTACCACACCCCTCTTATTTTTCTATTAGTTCTTTGAATTTTTTACTTAAAATCATACAGAAGGTGCACTTAGAAAAGAGATTTGTACCAAATTTGAAAACGATATCTTAAAACATACCAGAGATAATAAAAAAATACACTTTTAAAAAGTGAAGTTTGACATCCTGTATACACTGGGTGTCCACAAACTCTATTCACAAAAGAAAGCTGCAGATTCTAGATTTAACGTAAATTACCTTAAACAAAAATACTTCCTAAGAGAGCTGGAGCTCTTGGAAGACGGCTCCCTAACATCGGTTTCATTCAAATATCTTCAAAACAAAGCGGCTCGTTAGGGCGGGGGATTGGGCATCGTTATTCATAAGTTTTTGTTTTTCAAAATTTTGCAATTTTAACATAAAATTTAAAAAAAAATCGATTTTTTCATAAAAGAATGATACTCTTGTCTGAAGTCGCTACGACGCACCGTTTTCGAAATAAATCGGGTTTTCATCAACATAGGAGTAATGGTGTGCATTGTGCATATTAAAAATTCCATCTGTTGTAAAAGCGGCTTCATCACAAAACAAACTATGAAAAAAAATCTTGATCTTGGTTCTCTTTAGTTTGCATCCAATTGGAAAAATCAACACGAGCAGGAAAATCACCTGCTTGCAAGGCCCGAAATTTTTTGAAATGAAGAGAAACAAACCTTCCTTATGTAGAATTTTCCACACAGAAGGTTTTGACACATTGGGATACATTGCAGCCAACCATCTTACGCTTATTTCGGGATTGTACCCAATTTCCATTAAAATATCATCCCGATATTCTTTAATTACATCAGCATGTCTTCCCGTTTCATTATTTTTAGGAATTACAGATCCTGGAATACACTAAATGCATATCGGCATATTCTTCGTTTCTAAACGAAACCATGCTAACAATATTCGACTTTTTGTATTTACGGTAATGTAACTAAACAATAAATTCACTTAAAACTTATTTGACACTTAAACCTCAACTAGTATCTGTAATACTAGTTATTTTGACGTTCACGCAATTGTTAATTTGTTTATTTTCCATAGCTATTTTTCATAATTGTAAATGAACTCGTGAGTTAATTTTATAAAAGTATAATTAACACATGAAAAGTTCAAATCGATTTATTTCGAAAACGGTGCTTCGTAGCGACTTCAGACAACAGTATCCTTCTTTTATTAAAAAATAGAACTTTTTCAAATTTTACCTTAAAATTGCGAAATTTTGAAAAACAAAAAACTTATGAACAACAATATCCAATGCCCCGCCCAAACGAGCCGCTTATGAGTGCAACTAAAGAATCATATTCACCCCATACGATTGGGCATATTCCACTAAATAAATGTACAGAACGCTATCATTTAAAAGGAAACCGTTTTGAAAATATTTGAATTAAACCGATGTTATGGCGTCATCTTCCAAAAGGTCCAGCTCTCTTACGAAGTATTTTTTTATTAAGGTAATTTACGTTAAATCGACGTAAAATCAGCTCTGGAATGTGCAGTTTTCTTTTGTGTGTGTGTGTGTGTGTGTGTGTGTGTGTGTGTGTGTTGTTATATATATATATATATATATATATATATATATATATATATATATATATATATATATATATATATATATATATATATATATATATATATATATATATATATATATATATATATATATATATATATATATATATATATATATATATATATATATATATATATATATCTGTGTGTGTTGTGTGTATCTAAAATTGAGTATTACGTCGATATTGTAATTATGGTATTTTGTTTGTTTAAATACGTCACACATTTTCAGTATTTCAGATCACGCTGCGTATTTATTACTTCGAACGTGTTTTCTAGTTTGATACCATAACTTGAAAGAAATAGAAATTTTTTAAGTATTAATCTTTAAATATAAGCTGATAGTTATTAAACTTACTAAGAAACTTTTTAGACAATTTTACGTTATCTCGGCGAGGAATAAAACTAATTGATAATTAATATCATCTCATTGCACACATTTAATTTAAAGTCGGTCGTTCTGTTAATTATGTTTCTTTCTTAAATCACCCAATCATTCCTAATTCAAAAAAATTCGGATGGTTCCTTGTCTATGTGTTTATAAAGCTGTGGTATTTAAGTTGCCTATACATTGGCGATTTGTTAGGAGTGGTAAAAACTACAAAAAGAACGTATAAAAACTACTAATTTATGTATATCACAGTATTAAATGCAACAGGGGCAGCTCAAGGTAAAATTGCGCCCCGATGCTAAAATTGGAATTGCGCCCTTTCAATTAAATAATTAAGAGTACATGACATAGGAAATAAAATTATTCAATTACACATATTAGAAAACGATTTATTTATTTATAGGAATAGATGAATTGCGCTAACATAATGTGAACATAAATAAAATTCGATTTAATATAAAAATTAATATTAAAAACAACAAACAAAAGAAATTTAATTTTTCTTGCTTTTATGCAAGCATATTCATCAATAACTTTTCTAGTATCCAATTTATCGCAAATATCATGTTCTATTGCATGTTAATGATAAATCGACTAAATGATCTTGGAATAAATTGGAACTTACATAAGTTTCAATTAATTTTAACGAGAAAATGAACGTTCTCCCCTTATCACGGACACAGGTAATGTTAATAATATGAGTAATGGTATCTATACACATATTGACAAAAACTGAATCTAAATCATTGTCATATATACACTGTAATGAATCTAAAGGAGTTTTAAAATTTTCAGAATTATAAATAAATCTTTTAATGCTAATAAGTCACTATTAAATCTCTTTGTCATTAATATATTCATTATCTTTATCTTTTAAATGATTTTCTAGCTCGATACAATTATTATTTAATTCTTTAGTGTCAATATTTTTTAAATTTTGCAGATTGTATAAAACTAATTGTCTAAAATTACATTAAAAAATTCTATTTTAAAGTTTCATCCATATTTTCATAGTTATGTAGCTGTTTTCGTTTTCATATTCCAAAAGTTCTTTGAAATTCAGCTGAAATTTCTAAGGAGCGCACTAATTCCCGTGAAGTTTCTAATATTTTATCAAACTTCTTCTCTGTAGTTTCGAATATAAACTATGAAGTTTTCTATTCCTAATAATGCAACTGAAATATTTATATCTACTGATTGAAGCATTTTACTAATTATATTTATTTTATTTAGTATTTCATGCGAAAAACTCTAGCACACATAGAAATTCAAAATTTTTTATTTTTTTACATACAGTAATTGCTTCAAATCTAGTATTTTTATCGTTAGCTGTATCTTCCAAAATATCAAATAACGCATCGTAAATTTCTCCAATATTAAATCGTAAAGCGTCTATTCGTAATTCCCATCGTGTACCACTAATAGGTTTTAAAGTAAAATCTAGTATATGCTTTTTTGATACATCCCACCTCTTACGTGATACAGCAAAAAAAATTAAAATTTCTTGAATAATACTAAAATGTTTAGTCTTATAATTTACTTTTGCTGCACCATTTACTATTAAATTTAAAGAATGACTGGAGTAAGGAATGTAAAACGCTCTGGGGTTTATATTTAAAATGTGGCGTTGTAACCAATTATTTGTTCCTTTCATATTGGACCCATTATCGTATCCACGTCCCCTCAAACTGTTAATGTCTACATTTAATTTATTTTGCTTCTCTTACTGAATGTAAAATATTTGTTGACAAAATACTTTTAATTTCATTATCTATTGTTTTTCCTAAATAATGGACTTTATTGTTAGATTTCATTGATCGTTGCAAATGATTGCATCAAGTATATATCAAACTTGGCTGAACCTTCAATAATTTTTATAAAAATTACATTATTCTTAGTGGAAGACATTTTTTGCACAAATATTTTATTACTTGTATTACGCGTTCAAGTGCACCACACCAATGTTGTTTTTCTAATTCATATAATGTATCATGTTGCCTGTCAATTGTTATGTAATTTTTTACCGCTTTTTCAACTTCAATCCACTGTCTGTAATTCTTAAAATGGGTTTCAGATATTTCATGGCTGCAAAGTTTTTGAAAGATTTTGCCAATTTGAGTAACCGGTAGTAATTAGTAAACTTACTTAATTAGAATTAAATAATTTACAACAAAATCAAGTTCAAAGATAAATATATAATTAAAAATTATTATTAATTTTATTAAATACTTGAGGTAAACTTTTTATTTATGTATTTAATAAAATTAAAATAATAATTTTTAAGAATACACTATTATTTATCTTTGGTGCACTAATTCGGAATTCGACAATTTCCTGTAATAATATTCATTGCTAAACTTTCTTTCTTTATTATCTACAGGGTAATTTATATTTGTTTCTACCACTGGCCCTATTTCTTTTAGTAATTTTCTAGTGTTATCACTAATATATGGTAATGAATTTTGTGCCGAATGTGATGTTAACAAATAATTCATATTCGTATCCGTATCACAAAGACGAGAAGAAATTTCAGTAGTAGAATTAGATACAAGAAATTTCTTAATACTGTCCTTTTGCTTCTCGCGTTCTAAACCTTTAACTGCTTTTCGTTTTCTACCTTGATTTCCAGCAAGCTTTTTAGCACCCACCATCTTTTATCCTTTGAATTAATAAAACACAAATATCAAACATTAGAAACAAGTTGTTTTGAATATCATTTACTAATACAAAAAATCATTGTTGTTTTAAATTTCAAACTTATTTTTTAAGGATAAAGTTAAGTGACTAATCACACATTCATAATTACATATGATGTATTAAAACAAACTGTATTGATTCACGTACTTTTTAAAGATACATAAATAAATCATTATTCCCATGTTTCTGTTTATTTTCAAGTTAAAAATTGTAATAAACTGAATATGTATATGTTAATTTCATATTGAACAAACATGAATTGCTTATATAACAGTTTATTGCTACCCATAAATAAATATTATAAAAAAAGAAAATTTCAACTTACCAAATTATATATGCACTAGAAAAATATATGTATAACTGTAACACCACTATGACACTATGGCGTATCACTGTTATAAAAAAGAAAATAATAGGTATTTGAAAAAATACTTTTTGCTTAACAAACGTAAACAAAATATTGAGTAAAATGAAGTAAGCATAGAAAAAATTATTTAAATATAATTTTGCATCCCTAGGAAAATAAGCATCTGGCACTCAAATATTATCTATTAAATGCAGAAGTTATATGAAGAAAGTTTATTGAACATCATTTAAATACCCTAATAAATACATATTTTTTCAATTTCTGGTTAAATTTAGTTATCTGTTTGAGATTAAACGAAACACTGCAAAAGAAAGCTAAAGATACTAAGTATTTGTGCATATTTTGCATTTTCTTGGTTTTCGGTGTTGATCATAAAGCTATCATAAAATGACCCTAAATGGTGACACATTTTGGTTGATCGTGCTATGCTGGAAGTACATTAACCACCAATCTGACCTGACCATTGATTAATTCCTAGAAAAATCTCTATTTATGTGTTAGAAGTTTTTGGCGCCCCAAAAGACCAAGCGCCCCGAAGCAATTCTTACTTCGCTTACCGCCTTGGGCCGCCCCTACATATCAATGAACATATTTACTTTGCTACTCACTACCTAAGGAACTTATTTGAATGTAACAAGTCACGCATAAAAACTAAACACTTCTATTTGAGGACCGCAAAAAACGAAATGTGTATTTTCAAAATCGTTACTGTATTCATCAAAAATCTGAGAATAATAGCGTTTCAAATATTTGGTTTACATTGTACGCATGGTGTTTACGTGAAGCCTTTAAATATATATTTACAGGTGAAGATGTTTCCCATAGCCCTGGGTACATTTGTAACGTGCTGATTGGTCAATTTTGGTAGAACACCCGTAGTACTGGAGCACGCATACCGAGAGAGACAGAGAGAGTACCACGACTAGCAAACCGTGCAATTAGAGAGCACTACGTGGCAAACATCGAGGTCTATTTAAGGGTGAGAAAGAGAGAGAGAGAGAGAACAAGAAATATAGAGGTTGGTTCGTAAGAAAGAACTAGTAACTTTTGAGACTAATCATAGATATACAGATTTTTCGGAAAAATGATGTAACTTTAATATTTTTCGATAAAAAGCGCGATAGCGTTCGTTAACAATAAAAATGTTAAGCGGTCAGTTACACCAACAACATAGCTCATGTAGCGCCTTCTAGAAAATACATCGAAACGAAAATCATATTATGATTCTCATATCTTAGAACACCTATCTTCAAATTGTTACGTATTTTTTTTAATAATTGTGAACTTGAACAGGATAAATTTGGCCTATCGTGCTAAAGCAGTAATGAACTCTTAGTAGGATGGATAGAGGGACATTGAGTGTTCAAGAGATGCCTTTGAACAGCTAGGTACCTTAAATTTTTTCATATCACAAGTGAGAGGAAAACAGGAACTAGGGAGGTCATTCCAGAGTTTAGAAGCTGTGTAGAAGAATGTAAATTACCCCCGTTTGGTACGAGACGTGGAAATTTGAACTAAATAATGATGATGTGAATGAGCACTCCTGGTAAAGGTAGTCCAAGATGGTATCGTAGAATGTAATTCAGCAGCGCAATATCCATTGTAATACCGATAATACAAAGAAAGAATTGAAAATATTCTTCTATGCTCAAGGGACTGTATGTCAGAAGTTAAGGTCATTTATAAGTCTAATCGCTCTCTTTTCAGTACGATCAACGATATCGAGAGCGTATTGGGGAGCACCGACCCAGAGGTGAGAATTATATTCTAGATGAGTTCGATTTTGGGCCTTATACAGAAGAAGAGTTGTCGGGAGGTAAAGTACTGCTTGGATCTGTACAGAAAGCCTATTTTACCAGCAGCTGTTTTGGTAGCTGACTGAAGATGGTCAACCCATCATAGATTTGAAGATACAGTCATTCCTAACAGAGTCATAGGGTCTGAGCCATTCATACTAATAACAGGAAATGATCGATCTTTTTTGGCGGATACAAGGCAGCACTGAGTTTTGTAATATTAAATTCAACTAGATTATTGCTTCCCATTCGAAAATACATTAAATGTCTTTGTTGAATGAATTTTCCATTTCAGCTTGAATGTCTTGGAACATTACCATTATGAGTAGACTCAGATGAACAAAACAATGGATCGGATTAGTTGTTGAAGAAATAAGATCATTTATGTATATCAGAAAAGGTGTAGGCGCTATAACTGATCCCTGTGCCACGCCTGCGTTAATGCTAATTTCTTTTAATCGACTACCACACGTATTCGTCTTTTATCAAGGTAACCAGGAACCTAGTTGATGTGCGCATCATATACCCAAACGAGATGAGTTTGGCAGATAAACACTTACGCCAAACTTGGTCAAATGCCTGTGAGATATCTAAAGCGACTAAAACTGTTTCACCGGGCTGTTCTAATGTATTATTCTAAACTTGGGTCACATATAAAAAAGATCACTTGTTGAACGACACTGCCTAAACCCATATTGGTGGTCACTAAGAAGTTTTTTAGTTTCAGGAACGAGAGCAGTTGCTGATTGATGACATTTTCCATGATTTTAGACAAAAGGAAAGTGATGGCAATTGGTCGGTAGTTCGAGAGATCGGTCTTATCGCCTTTTTTGGGAATAGGTTGAACATTTACTAACTTCCATGATGAAGTAAAGCAAGTTGCATCAAATAGTAATATTTTGACGCCGAAAACCTTACATTTCATTTTGGACCATTACTTACGGACCACCCCGTATGTACAGAGTTGCCCAGTTGCCCTACATTCTTTGATAGCACCTTTAACATTAATTTTAGAAGAGGTCACAAGAAATTTTTTATTCAGATTTTCCTTGTTTGCAACCTAAAATTATTTTAAGCCCTGTACGGCTTCCGGTTTCATCTGTACAGGACCATACTCAATTATTTTAAATGAACGCCCTATAAATTTTAACATTTTTGAAATCCACATTCGAATCTATTCCAAATTTGTTTGATCTTTCAACTACTTAAGTTCACTCATTTAGGGGAAAATAAATGCTCAAAGAAAATTCTCTCCGAAATTAATATTCAGAAAAAAATCATAACTATTCAATCGTTGGCAGCAGAGCAACCTTAGTTTGAATTACGCAGACGACATATGTCGGTTTAATTTCAACTAATTGTATTTGACACATCGTTTTCACTTTGTCAAAAAGGCTCAAAGTAGAATCGAAAATGCTGCGTTTTTCAAACAGCGAAGTGGATGATATGATTTTCATTCTCAGCGAATGTTTACGGAAACCGTTATTGGCCACGCGCGTCTACATAGAGAGGTATCCAGAAATAGCAGCATTTGAAAATCTTCTTACAAGATTCGTGGCCTCGGGAGAGAGTGTGCCATATTCAAAACTTTCCTGTGAAAGATCAGTTCTGAAAGAGCAGAATAAAGAAATAATAATGACAGCCTTGGTTGAAGACCCAAGAACAAGCTCTAAGCAAATTGGGGAAATTTCAGAAGTTAGCAGGACATCAGTTTGTCGTACTATTAAAAGTGTCCATTTTCATCCATACCAGTTTCAAAAGTTCCAAAAATTTCATGGAGGTGACCGTTTAAGTCATTTGGGTTTTTGTCGTTGAGGCAATGAAAAATTGGCCAATGAAATCAACGTTCCAGAATGACGGGTTTATGAACAGTCACAACTATCATTAATATTCTGATATAAGCCCACATGTGACAAGGGTCGCTAAACACGTGGGGTGGTCAATATATAGTGGGACCATCTTATTTCGAGAAATATATAAACTCTCAAGTTTATTCCGATATTTTGAGGCATGATTTGCCGATCTTACTTAAAGGTACCCCTTTGATGATGCGCCAACGCATGACGGCACTACTACCCTCTACGGAATTGGAGTAGGAAACTTGTTAAACCATGAATATCCTCAAAGATGGATTGGACGAGGGGGGCGGTAAATTGGGCACCCTGTTCGCCTGACATAACCAAAGCATATTTGTTTCTATGGGGATATGTAACAGAGTGTGTATACCAAGAACCGCCTATAACTTCAGGCGATATGAAAAACAGATTACGTGAAGCTGTTAGGTCAATCACGCCTGAAATCTTGGAAGATGGTAAGTTTTTCAAATCGTTTAAGGCAGTGTTTTCAAAATAATGGTGGGTTGTTTGAAGTTTATTTTAAATTATGATTACTGTTTTGTGTTTTGTACCGTTCGTTCTTATGTAAGTTGATTTAGTAATGAATGTTGTACATCAGCAAATAATAATAAGTTAATATCTGATGCGAATAGTGTTAATGTTTGTTGCTTCCTTTAATTCTATTTTGATGATCAAAGACAACTCAAAAAGCAGTTCATTCATGAACAGGGTCTTTCATTTAAAATAGTCGACTGTTGCTATTTTTTTCACGGTCGTTAGAAAAAAATCGGTATGGCCCTTTTGCAACAAATTTCGTTACCATATCCATAAACAAAGGGCTCTCTTGTTTATGGCAATCCCCAATTTCGTTGCCCTGTTGCCAACGATTGAATAATTATTACTTTTTTACTGAATGTTAATTTCGGCGAAAATTTTTCTAAAACATTTATTTTCTCCCTAAATGAGTGTACTTAAGTAGGTGAAAGGTTAAACAAACTTGGCATAGATTGGAATGTGGATTTCAAAAATGTTAAAATTTACAGGGCGCCCATTTAAAATAATTGAGTGCGAAATGTAGGGCAAGTGGGCAACCTGTAGATTATAATATATATATATATATATATATATATATATATATATATATATATATATATATATATATATATATATATATATAGTGAGTCACACCGAGAATGCAGTGTGGCGGGGTATAGGCAATGTATTTGTAATGGGTGGCCGGCACACTGTGTTGCCGGTTGTCCGATGGCTGTGACAGGGTCGGCTCTGAAGTTATTATACAGTGCCGCCAAAAAGTTGGACACAAATGCAAAACTTTCTTGTTTTTGCGAACGATACGTAAGAGTAAACTGCCCTTATTTTTCAAAAAATCGGAAAATTTTAGTTGAAAAAATCACTCAAAATTCTCAAATATGAATTTTCAAGACGATCTAAATATCGTTAAACAATTGTATTAATTAGAAAGTTACCTACAATACATTTACGTCATTTCAAACCAAGCTTATGCGGGAAGATATCTTAATGAGTTTTTAATGTAACTGAAAAGTAAACAAACAACCCTAAATATAATACTGATTTTCAGTCTTGTTTGTGACTTATTATTATTAATTATTGAAAACATAGTAAACGTCGGGTGTAAATAGTGTAAATATTTTATTTGTTTATAAATGTACAATTAATTCTCTGTTTATTCTTTCTTAATTTGATTACTTTCAATAATAACTTTTAGACCTTCGTAGAGGCACCTCATGTTTAACCATCGCTGAGGTATACCCTACGCACACATTCATATCGTGTGGGCATGCTCTAACCACATGTTAACCATCGTTTGGGCATATGCCAACCGCCTGCTACTCTACTACCGATTTACTCCTTTGTGAAGCCAATATTTGTCGCTATACGTTATTCATACCCGCGGAAGCTATTTCACGCTAAGTGTTAAAATTCATCTATTTAAATGTAATTAAGAGCTACATTGTAAAGAGCTCAAGCCGTTCAACCATAAACTCATTTCCAACTACATTGATATTAATGATTAAAGATTTTGCTTTGCACCTATATAGAATATATATATATATATATATATATATATATATATATATATATACAGGGTGGCGCATTAGTGTGACAAAGTCCCATATCTCCTTTATTTAAAGAGATACAAAAGAAATGAAATACAAAAGTTGTAAGATATGTTCTGGTGCATACTCCAAAAATATTTTTAATTATACAGGGTAGATCATAAAAGCTTAGAAGTAATTAAAATTTTTTTTTTTAAATAGAAAACCCTATATATTTAGATTCTACATACAATTTTAGACACATTTTATGTATAATGTCCTATACCTAAGTGTAACCGTTTTTGATAAATTTCAAATTTTTTGTCAAAAATGACGTTTGCAGGGCAAAATATAGGTGAAAATCTTTTCTACACAAAGCCTTTATCAATTAGTTATGGTTGGTTTCCTTGGAAATGGGGACCTACTCTAATGGGCTGTATTGATATTTTTGTAATAGATTCATACAGGGTGATCAAAAATGGACAATAAAAAGTAGATTAAAAAAACCTATAAAGTCATTTTTTTTAATGGAAACCCCCTATTTTTTAATTCTATCTTATTTAGCATTAAAAATAAGGGTGACTTTGTATAAGAGTATATATTCCAAAAAATTGTAGTTTTTGAAATAATGATAATTTAACATTTTTTTTATTGTAAAAAGGCTATACGGCTTTCAAGTTTTGTTGTTAGTTGGCCATAACGGCGGGGCGCGGCGAAACAAAAAAAAATCGAGCACTTCAGATCGAAATATTACAATTTATTGAACCCCATATAAATAATTATTTTATTAAACGAACTTAAAGTAAAGACAATATTTTGTTGATTCAACACATTATGTCCTAATCCTAATCATAAACTTAACACCTCTAATGTAACTAAACCTGTAACTAATTATACAGATAAAAGTACTAGAAACACGTCAAATACGTACTACCTAATAAGTTGTTCGAAATATCCGCCTCTTTCTTGAATACACAATGCAATACGTCTCTCAAATTCGCTGCTTAAATTTCTACACATTTCAACACTAATGTTTTGAAAACAGTTTCTAATCCTAATCTTCATGTCTTCCTTTGTTGTAGGCGATATTTTAGAAACCTGCTCTTTGACGTACCCCCATATGCTGAAGTCCATTTTAGTAAGATCTGGGGATCTAGCAGGTCAAGCATCAGGCCCCCCCATCCCAATCCAACATTCTGGATATCTAGCATTTAAAAAAGTTATTATCGGACCTGTATGATGTACTGGGGCCCCATCATGAAGAAACCACATTTCTTGTTGCGTATCCTGTGGCACTTCACGCAACAAATTAGGCAAATGGTTTTTCAGAAAGTCTAAGTATACTTCGCCTGTTACTCGTTGATAAAAAAATATGGTCCAATTACATGATTACCGACAACACCTCCCCAAACATTTAAAGACCATCTAGTTTGAGAAGTATATCTTACAAAATGTGGATTTTCGGTAGAATAGTAATGAAAATTGTGTCTGTTTACACTTCCGTTTCTGTGAAATGTGGCCTCATCAGTAAATAAAGTCAAATGAACAAAATTTCTTTGTTGGTTTATTTTGTTTTGAGCCCATTGACAAAATTCCAGTCGTCTCTGATAATCTTCAGGAACCAACTCTTGAAGTAGTTGAATGTGATAGGGGTGAATTTTTTGAGACTTCAATATCCGCTGTACCGTACGTCGTTCAACACTAACCTGCTGAGAAATGAGTCGTTGTCCAATATATGGATTTTCGGTAAATGTTAATAGTACATTTAACTGATTTTCCTCAGTCTATACACGTTTTTCCCTAGTATTTTTTTCATATAACACATTGCCAGTTCTTTCAAAACGTTCCAAAAGCTTTTCAAATGCCCTTCTTTCAGGTTGCCGTCTCTCTGGAAACCGTTGTTGACACAGTATTCTTGCTAAGAGCGTATTCTTATCATTAGCTCGCAAAACAAAAATCATATCAATCATCTCGGCTTGCGAAAAATTCATTATTTACAATTTTAATTCAAGTTTTAAATCAATTTGCTATAAAATACACTAATGCATCACACAAATTATCAACTGACAATAAATAATGACGTTTCTGATGATCTCTATTATTTTTATATGCCATGCCTCGCAGTCACGGCCAACTAACAACAAAACTTGAAAGCGGTATAGCCTTTTTACAATTAAAAATGTTAAATTGTCATTATTTCAAAAACTACATTTTTTTGGAATATACACTCTTATACAAAGTCACCATTATTTTTAATGCTAAATAAGATAGAATTAAAAAAATAGGGGGTTTCCATTAAAAAAAATGACTTTATAGGTTTTTTTGAATCTACTTTTTATTGTCCATTTTTAATCACCCTGTATGAATGTATTACAGAAATATCAATACAGCCCATTAGAGTAGGTCCCCATTTCCAAGGAAACCAACCATAACTAATTGATAAAGGCATCGTTTAGAAAGATTTCCACCTATGTTTTGGCCTGCAAACGTCATTTTTGACAAAAAATTTTACATTTTTTAAAATTTGTGTGTGTGCGTGCGTCCGTGCGTGCGTGCGTGCGTGAGTGAGTGAGTGAGTGAGTGAGTGCGTGTGCGTGTGCGTGTGCGTGTTCGTGTGCGTGTGCGTGTGCGTGCGCGCGTGCGCGTGCGCGTGCGAGTGCGAGTGAGCGTGCGCGTGCGTGCGTGCGTGTGTGTCTGTGAGTGTGTAACTTAGCTAGGAATTAGACCATATTTACTTTAACCTCATTCATTTCTAAACTGGGTGTTGAAATTTGATATAATTTTTCTTTTACAATTGTCATAAATCTCCTGTTTATTTCTTTTTTAATTTGCTAAATGTAAGTATTTAGTTGCCCTTCATGATGTTTTCTTGACTTTTGTGTATTATACTTGTTATTATACCTACGTAACTGTATGCATAACTTTCTCTTTCAGGAAACCCGAATCAAATATCTATATTGTTGCGTATAAGCACTTCTTAGTATTGTAAGGTTTGCCTTTTCTGACACACCGACACACAAACACTCAGACACAGACACGCATACAGGGGCCGCCATAAAGTTGGCCACATATGGCAAAAATTTTTATTATTGAAATTTCTGAAAAATTCTATTGGCGGTTCGTTTCTGCATGTCTGGCAACCAAAAAAATCCATTGTGACATTTGTCACGTGACCATGGATTTGTCGGGAATCTTGAAAAATGTTAACTGTCATGCCAATGAATGGGTTAAATTGACATGATATCGAAAAATTGTATCAAGAAAATGTATTTAGAATGCAACAAAGACCCAGTATATCAATTTTAAACCAAATCAGAAAAAAAAATACAAAATACCATTTATTCCCCTCTGCTTTTATTACGAAACATCATAAAATGTCGTTCTATCTGGAAATACTTTTAATAACGCAAATTACATGATTTTAGGTATCTTAAACTATGAGGTGCACTTTAAAGAGCAATAATTTTCATCCTTATAAGCCGAAATATTAGATTTTTCAAAGCCAAGCTTACTAAATTAAGAAAATCGCTAATTTCAAATGTACTAACCTATATTAAATTTCATAAGGATAAATAATGTGTTGTTAAGTTTTAATTACAAATATTAGTTCGTTTACATTTTATTTACCGGTTAAAATATTAGATCAGCTCATGCGCTTCAATATACAGAGCATGAACACAACCAACGACGAGGTTAAATCGTAATTTTCCTCTTACAAATTGTTTATTTTACAATTATTTGATTAATTTTGACCTAAAATTATGTAATTTAGTGTCATTAAAACTACTTCCAGGTAAAACGAGATTTTATGATGTTTCGTAATAAAAGCAGATGGGAATAAATGGTATTGTTTTTTTCTGATTTGGTCGAAAATTGGTATATGGGGTCTTTGTTGCGTTTTAAATACATTTTCTTAATACGATTTTTAGTTATCTTGTCAATTTGACCCATTTTCGGCTTCACAGTTAACATTTTTAAAAATTTCCGCCAAATCTATGGTCATGTGACAAATGTCACAATGGATTTTTTGGTTGTCAGACATGCAGAAGCGAACCGCCAATAGAGTATTTAAGAAATTTCAATAATAAAATTTTTCCATATGTGTCCAGCTTTATGTGTCCAACTATAGTGAAAGTCACACTGAGAATGCAGTGTGGAGTCTTATGGAGCACACCGTTGCCAGTTGTCGTTATGCTGGGATCGGTTAAACCTCAAGTCCGGTCTCAGGAAATTTCGCCGCTCTCACAGATTCGCTAAAAACCTGTTGGAAGTTTGATGATGTTTATACCTTCGCCTTTGTTTAAATGCTTTCAATAATTAATAATAATAAACATAAATTTCAAAATTACAAATGAATTATTTCAGGCAAAGTTAATATAAGAAAGAATAAACAGAGAATTAATTGTACATTTATAAACAAATAAAATATTTACACTATTTACACCCGACGTTTACTATGTTTTCAATAATTAATAATAATAAGTCACAAACAAGACTGAAAATCAGTATTATATTTAGGGTTGTTTGTTTACTTTTCAGTTACATTAAAAACTCATTAAGATATCTTCCCGCATAAGCTTGGTTTGAAATGACGTAAATGTATTGTAGGCAACTTTCTAATTAATACAATTGTTTAACGATATTTAGATCGTCTTGAAAATTCATATTTGAGAATTTTGAGTGATTTTTTCAACTAAAATTTTCCGATTTTTTGAAAAATAAGGGCAGTTTACTCTTACGTATCGTTCGCAAAAACAAGAAAGTTTTTCATTTGTGTCCAACTTTTTGGCGGCACTGTATAATAACTTCAGAGCCGACCCTGTCACAGCCATCGGACAACCGGCAACACAGTGTGCCGGCCACCCATTACAAATACATTGCCTATACCCCGCCACACTGCATTCTCGGTGTGACTCGCACTATATATATATATATATATATATATATATATATATATATATATATATATGAAATCTTGGAAGATGGTAAGTTTTTCAAATCGTTTAAGGCAGTGTTTTCAAAATAATGGTGGGTTGTTTGAAGTTTATTTTAAATTATGATTACTGTTTTGTGTTTTGTACCGTTCGTTCTTATGTAAGTTGATTTAGTAATGAATGTTGTACATCAGCAAATAATAATAAGTAAATATCTGATGCGAATAGTGTTAATGTTTGTTGCTTCCTTTAATTCTATTTTGATGATCAAAGACAACTCAAAAAGCAGTTCATTCATGAACAGGGTCTTTCATTTAAAATAGTCGACTGTTGCTATTTTTTCCATGGTCGTTAGAAAAAAATCGGTATGGCCCTTTTGCAACAAATTTCGTTACCATATCCATAAACAAAGGGCTCTCTTGTTTATGGCAATCCCCAATTTCGTTGCCCTGTTGCCAACGATTGAATAATTATTACTTTTTTACTGAATGTTAATTTCGGCGAAAATTTTTCTAAAACATTTATTTTCTCCCTAAATGAGTGTACTTAAGTAGGTGAAAGGTTAAACAAACTTGGCATAGATTCGAATGTGGATTTCAAAAATGTTAAAATTTACAGGGCGCCCATTTAAAATAATTGAGTGCGAAATGTAGGGCAAGTGGGCAACCCTGTAGATATATATATATATATATATATATATATATATATATATATATATATATATATATATATATATATATATATATATATATATATATATATATATATATATATATATATATATATATATATAGTGCGAGTCACACCGAGAATGCAGTGTGGCGGGTATAGGCAATGTATTTGTAATGGGTGGCCGGCACACTGTGTTGCCGGTTGTCCGATGGCTGTGACAGGGTCGGCTCTGAAGTTATTATACAGTGCCGCCAAAAAGTTGGACACAAATGAAAAACTTTCTTGTTTTTGCGAACGATACGTAAGAGTAAACCGCCCTTATTTTTCAAGAAATCGGAAAATTTTAGTTGAAAAAATCACTCAAAATTCTCAAATATGAATTTTCAAGACGATCTAAATATCGTTAAACAATTGTATTAATTAGAAAGTTACTTACAATGCATTTACGTCATTTCAAACCAAGCTTATGCGGGAAGATATCTTAATGAGTTTTTAATGTAACTGAAAAGTAAACAAACAACCCTAAATATAATACTGATTTTCAGTCTTGTTTGTGACTTATTATTATTAATTATTGAAAACATAGTAAACGTCGGGTGTAAATAGTGTAAATATTTTATTTGTTTATAAATGTACAATTAATTCTCTGTTTATTCTTTCTTATATTAACTTTGCCTGAAATAATTCATTTGTAATTTTGAAATTTATTGTTTATTATTATTAATTATTGAAAACATTTAAACAAAGGCGAAGGTATAAACATCATCAAACTTCCAACAGGTTTTTAGCGAATCTGTGAGAGCGGCGAAATTTCCCTGAGACCGGACTTGAGGTTTAACCGATCCCAGCATAACGACAACTGGCAACGGTGTGCTCCATAAGACTCCACACTGCATTCTCAGTGTGACTTTCACTATAGTTGGACACATAAAGCTGGACACATATGGGAAAAATTTTTATTATTGAAATTTCTTAAATACTCTATTGGCGGTTCGCTTCTGCATGTCTGACAACCAAAAAATCCATTGTGACATTTGTCACATGACCATAGATTTGGCGGAAATTTTTAAAAATGTTAACTGTGAAGCCGAAAAATGGGTCAAATTGACAAGATAACTAAAAATCGTATTAAGAAAATGTATTTAAAACGCAACAAAGACCCCATATACCAATTTTCGACCAAATCAGAAAAAAAAAACAATACCATTTATTCCCATCTGCTTTTATTACGAAACATCATAAAATCTCGTTTTACCTGGAAGTAGTTTTAATGACACTAAATTACATAATTTTAGGTCAAAATTAATCAAATAATTGTAAAATAAACAATTTGTAAGAGGAAAATTACGATTTAACCTCGTCGTTGGTTGTGTTCATGCTCTGTATATTGAAGCGCATGAGCTGATCTAATATTTTAACCGGTAAATAAAATGTAAACGAACTAATATTTGTAATTAAAACTTAACAACACATTATTTATCCTTATGAAATTTAATATAGGTTAGTACATTTGAAATTAGCGATTTTCTTAATTTAGTAAGCTTGGCTTTGAAAATCTAATATTTCGGCTTATAAGGATGAAAATTATTGCTCTTTAAAGTGCACCTCATAGTTTAAGATACCTAAAATCATGTAATTTGCGTTATTAAAAGTATTTCCAGATAGAACGACATTTTATGATGTTTCGTAATAAAAGCAGAGGGAATAAATGGTATTTTGTATTTTTTTCTGATTTGGTTTAAAATTGATATACTGGGTCTTTGTTGCATTCTAAATACATTTTCTTGATACAATTTTCGATATCATGTCAATTTAACCCATTCATTGGCATGACAGTTAACATTTTTCAAGATTCCCGACAAATCCATGGTCACGTGACAAATGTCACAATGGATTTTTTTGGTTGCCAGACATGCAGAAACGAACCGCCAATAGAATTTTTCAGAAATTTCAATAATAAAAATTTTTGCCATATGTGGCCAACTTTATGGCGGCCCCTGTATGCGTGTCTGTGTCTGAGTGTTTGTGTGTCGGTGTGTCAGAAAAGGCAAACCTTACAATACTAAGAAGTGCTTATACGCAACAATATAGATATTTGATTCGGGTTTCCTGAAAGAGAAAGTTATGCATACAGTTACGTAGGTATAATAACAAGTATAATACACAAAAGTCAAGAAAACATCATGAAGGGCAACTAAATACTTACATTTAGCAAATTAAAAAAGAAATAAACAGGAGATTTATGACAATTGTAAAAGAAAAATTATATCAAATTTCAACACCCAGTTTAGAAATGAATGAGGTTAAAGTAAATATGGTCTAATTCCTAGCTAAGTTACACACTCACAGACACACACGCACGCACGCACGCACGCACGCGCACGCTCACTCGCACTCGCACGCGCACTCGCACGCGCACGACAGCACACGCACACGAACACGCACACGCACACGCACTCACTCACTCACTCACTCACTCACGCACGCACGCACGCACGCACGCACGCACGCACGCACGCACACACACAAATTTTAAAAAATGTAAAATTTTTTGTCAGAAATGACGTTTGCAGGCCAAAACATAGGTGGAAATCTTTCTAAACGATGCCTTTATCAATTAGTTATGGTTGGTTTCCTTGGAAATGGGGACCTACTCTAATGGGCTGTATTGATATTTCTGTAATACATTCATACAGAGTGATTAAAAATGGACAATAAAAAGTAGATTCAAAAAAACCTATAAAGTAATTTTTTTTAATGGAAACCCCCTATTTTTTTAATTCTATCTTATTTAGCATTAAAAATAATGGTGACTTTGTATAAGAGTGTATATTCCAAAAAAATGTAGTTTTTGAAATAATGACAATTTAACATTTTTAATTGTAAAAAGGCTATACCGCTTTCAAGTTTTGTTGTTAGTTGGCCGTGACTGCGAGGCATGGCATATAAAAATAATAGAGATCATCAGAAACGTCATTATTTATTGTCAGTTGATAATTTGTGTGATGCATTAGTGTATTTTATAGCAAATTGATTTAAAACTTGAATTAAAATTGTAAATAATGAATTTTTCGCAAGCCGAGATGATTGATATGATTTTTGTTTTCGAGCTAATGATAAGAATACGCTCTTAGCAAGAATACTGTGTCAACAACGGTTTCCAGAGAGACGGCAACCTGAAAGAAGGGCATTTGAAAAGCTTTTGGAACGTTTTGAAAGAACTGGCAATGTGTTATATGAAAAAAATACTAGGGAAAAACGTGTATAGACTGAGGAAAATCAGTTAAATGTACTATTAACATTTACCGAAAATCCATATATTGGACAACGACCCATTTCTCAGCAGGTTAGTGTTGAACGACGTACGGTACAGCGGATATTGAAGTCTCAAAAAATTCACCCCTATCACATTCAACTACTTCAAGAGTTGGTTCCTGAAGATTATCAAACACGACTAGAATTTTGTCAATGGGCTCAAAACAAAATAAACCAACAAAGAAATTTCGTTCATTTGATTTTATTTACAGATGAGGCCACATTTCACAGAAACGGAAGTGTAAACAGACACAATTTTCATTACTATTCTACCGAAAATCCACATTTTGTAAGATATACTTCTCAAACTAGATGGTCTTTAAATGTTTGGGGAGGTGTTGTCGGTAATCATGTAATTGGACCATATTTTTTTATCAACGAGTAACAGGCGAAGTATACTTAGACTTTCTGAAAAACCATTTGCCTAATTTGTTGCGTGAAGTGCCACAGGATACGCAACAAGAAATGTGGTTTCTTCATGATGGGGCCCCAGTACATCATACAGGTCCGATAATAATTTTTTTAAATGCTAGATATCCAGAATGTTGGATTGGGATGGGGGGGCCTGATGCTTGACCTGCTAGATCCCCAGATCTTACTAAAATGGACTTCAGCATATGGGGGTACGTCAAAGAGCAGGTTTCTAAAATATCGCCTACAACAAAGGAAGACATGAAGATTAGGATTAGAAACTGTTTTCAAAACATTAGTGTTGAAATGTGTAGAAATTTAAGCAGCGAATTTGAGAGACGTATTGCATTGTGTATTCAAGAAAGAGGCGGATATTTCGAACAACTTATTAGGTAGTACGTATTTGACGTGTTTCTAGTACTTTTATCTGTATAATTAGTTACAGGTTTAGTTACATTAGAGGTGTTAAGTTTATGATTAGGATTAGGACATAATGTGTTGAATCAACAAAATATTGTCTTTACTTTAAGTTCGTTTAATAAAATAATTATTTATATGGGGTTCAATAAATTGTAATATTTCGATCTGAAGTGCTCGATTTTTTTGTTTCGCCGCGCCCGCCGTTATGGCCAACTAACAACAAAACTTGAAAGCCGTATAGCCTTTTACAATAAAAAATGTTAAATTATCATTATTTCAAAACTACAATTTTTGAAATATACTCTTATACAAAGTCACCCTTATTTTTAATGCTAAATAAGATAGAATTAAAAAATAGGGGTTTCCATTAAAAAAATGACTTTATAGGTTTTTAATCTACTTTTATTGTCCATTTTGATCACCCTGTATGAATCTATTACAAAAATATCAATACAGCCCATTAGAGTAGGTCCCCATTTCCAAGGAAACCAACCATAACTAATTGATAAAGGCTTTGTGTAGAAAAGATTTTCACCTATATTTTGCCCTGCAAACGTCATTTTTGACAAAAAATTTGAAATTTATCAAAAACGGTTAGACTTAGGTATAGGACATTATACATAAAATGTGTCTAAAATTGTATGTAGAATCTAAATATATAGGGTTTTCTATTAAAAAAAAAAAAATTTTAATTACTTCTAAGCTTTTATGATCTACCCTGTATAATTAAAAATATTTTTGGAGTATGCACCAGAACATATCTTACAACTTTTGTATTTCATTTCTTTTGTATCTCTTTAAATAAAGGAGATATGGGACTTTGTCACACTAATGCGCCACCCTGTATATATATATATATATATATATATATATATATATATATATATATATATATATATATATATATATATATCTATATAGGTGCAAAGCAAAATCCTTTAATCATTAATATCAATGTAGTTGGAAATGAGTTTATGGTTGAACGGCTTGAGCTCTTTACAATGTAGCTCTTAATTACATTTAAATAGATGAATTTTAACACTTAGCGTGAAATAGCTTCCGCGGGTATGAATAACGTATAGCGACAAATATTGGCTTCACAAAGGAGTAAATAGGTAGTAGAGTAGCAGGCGGTTGGCATATGCCCAAACGATGGTTAACATGTGGTTAGAGCATGCCCACACGATATGAATGTGTGCGTAGGGTATACCTCAGCGATGGTTAAACATGAGGTGCCTCTACGAAGGTCTAAAAGTTATTATTGAAAGTAATCAAATTAACAACGTTGTCTTCTAAAAGTCACCTTGAATTAATCAGGTTGGAGATAAAGAAAATAGTATAAAGTGCTTATTAGTATCCTAACAAAAGAAAGTATAGAGCAATACGAAGATATTGGTATTCGAAATCGTTGTACCAATTATAATGAATTCGTTATGTGGTATTGTAGTTATCGTAGGTACCTAAAAATGGGTAGAATTAGTAATGTTTGGACATCAAAAGCATGGCATGCCTAGTCCAATTCAAAATATATATCCCTCGAAACGCATTAATAGAAGAAAATCCATAAAGCCAAAACGAACTCCATTAATATATTACGCTTTAATAAATCGCGAATTGCGCGATGCTGTTAGAAAACTAGGAAAATTCAAAACTTTCACCTTTCATTCACGAGAACCACCATTTACCTAAAACGAAACGGAAAATTCAATACAATTTGACAGCGTAAAACTCAACCTTCCCATTCAGTAATCCCGTTGGAGAAATAACTTGCCATTTTTTAAAAACTTCGAAATATAAATGGTAATACAAAATTGTGGAACAAATATATTGAAAGTTATGAACCAATTCAAAAATGTATACGATGGCATTTAATAGTGTACTAAATTCTAAATAATATTTGATTAGTAAGGATGAATTAAATTGTGTTAGTTCCGTATAAAACCAAATTTACCGTATCCGCATTAAGAAAAAAAATATGTATATGATCAGAATAGAATAGAATAAAACAGATGTAAATATACCTACTATTTACATCTAGTAAACAATTTGTTCTGTTTAGACCAACGAAAACTAGAATTGAAGTTTATTATTAGACGCATTGCCTCTACACACATATATTTAGGTCGTTAGCTGTGCTATAATAGTAAAGCATTCCTGTCTTACCTTTGACGAAAATGACCGTAATTCACTCACTTGGGATTTACCACTAATAATGAGCATAAGAAAACGTAGACAACTGGATAAAATGTGTATAATGTAATGTAATGAATTAAGTTGAGCGAATTAAATTTAAAGTAAGAACGAGTGTATTACGCTCATAAAAAATTCACATGAGAAACATTAGAACAAATTAAAGCTTACATTGTTCATCCTAAATACGACCATCACACCGCTCAATCAATGCTAGTGATACAAAGTAGAGTTTGTAATAGTCGTTTATGTGTCAAGACAATAAGTGGATTTTTTAAGACGCAAATAAAACAAAGTCTTTATAAATAAGTTTATTATCGAGGTCCACCCAATATTTTTTCCGAAACTAGAATCATTTAGTAAAAAAACATTTTTCAAAATCTTATTTATTAATTAATATGACAGATCACATCAGACCTCTTTATGCGTTAAGGTTCGGCATTTTTTTTTAAATTTGGTGAAAAATTGAATGGCGTATAATAAAGAGGCTATTATGCAAGTAATTTAACTGCATTACAGCGAAATTTTTGTATTCGACGGTTTCGGAAAAAAGCTATTGTCAAAAGAAACTAGGACATTCTAAAAATACTACCATCTTCATTTCAAATATGAATTGTTATTAAAAAGTTATTAATCAGAATTGTCCGGTAAAACGAGATACCAAATCTAATTCCCCACGAAAGAGTGTCTCGCAATTGATGAGTGAATTATTCTCACATGGGATCCCTTTAAGTCGGACAATGATAAAAATATCTCAGTTGAACAGTAGGTAACGCGACAGTCAAAAATTACCGAAAGTGAGGTTGCTCCAGAATTGTTTTTGTTGTCATGCTATACTAATTGTTTCATTCCTAGAAAAAATCAATTAAGGTATCATTGACGTTTTTCTGTCCAATCTAACAATTGCATAGAAAATGTGTTTTATTGTTGTTAAAATGCGCTATATATGCTGATGTACGAAGGTGGGCAAAACGGGATAGCAAGTGGTTGGGTAAAATGGGATGGTATCTCGCTTTTTCCCCGCAGTTATCTACTTAAAACGGCATGTTTATATTTTTTGTGTTTAATTGCAGGATAGGATAGGATTGCTGAAGAGCCTCGAAACAATTCGAGGTTCTTTGTGCAAGTGAGGAGGCAAGAGTAAACAAATTAAGAAGGGTGTTCTCAAGAGGGAAGATCAGCGAAAAAAAGGTCTGGGGTACTATAAGCCAGTATTCAGTCGAGTTCTAGAGCAACAGTTAGAAGAACACATCTTTTCTATGGAAGCCCGTCTATTTGGTCTCACGTTAAGTGATCTGCGAAGTTTAGCGTTTGAGTTGGTAAATCACAATTGCCTTCTTATCTGTTTGGCTTTTTAAGCGGCATCCTAATATTAGGCTTAGAACCCTTCCTAGAGCCACAGGTTTTAATCGACCTGCTGTAGAAAAGTATTTCCCATTGCTCTCAGAGGTGCTTGAAACTATAAACTATCTGCTAATAGCACTTACAACGTTGACGAAACGGGAATGACAGTAACAAAAAAAAAGAGGTCAAAATGTTTATGGTGTGTATTTAAGTTTTAAATGTCATAAAACCCAGAAAGGAGACAGAAACCGCACACATTAGTATGAAAAGTGTTTCTTATTCAATTTTTACTATTTTTTTTAAGAATTTTTTTTTTAATTAATACGAGACATTGCATTTGTTGTTAGGAAGGTTGCCAGTACTAATTTTCCGATTTTCAAAGTTAAAAAACTCATTCAAATTGTTTACAATTACTATTTATTAAATATGTTTTCTTAACCTTACAATTATGTAATAAAGGGAAAATAGTGATTCAGTAATTCATGCTTATATTGCAAGGTTGTACTACATTTTACACTTCAGATACTTATCAATTATGTTGCCAACCCTTGATAAAAAAAGAATGCCTGTCATTGTCTACATTATTAAACGCAAAAGACGTCAATCGCGTATCGTAAAAAGATTATTACGCAAAATGGAAAAGAAGTATTTGCGCTTAGCCCTCTGATTTAAAATTTTTTATTTAGTTAGCTGTTCACCTGGTCAAATTTTTGTTGCCCGTTATTGTGAATGTTTTGATTTTTTTATGCCGATAGTATAATGATCCCAAAATCACTCTTCTGTTTTCCAAAAACGTTTTTTTTTTATAATTATGGTCCTCAACAAGTTAAGTTTAACCTGACGTACTACAGCACTCAGTAACACTTAGAAAACTGCATAGGGGGATATTGAGTTGCCAAAAGTGAGAGGAAAACTGGAGTTTAGAAGCCGTGTAGAAGAATATGGATTGCGCCAGTTTGGTAAGGCAAGTGTAGATTATACTGCACATCGATGGTGTGAATAAGCGGACCTAGTATTCCTACCAAAGGGGGCCCGAGATGTAATTCAGAAATGCGGTAACCACTGTAATACCGATAATACAAAAAAAGAACTGAAGCTATTCTTCTGTATGTCAGAACTTAAGGACGGGTCATTTATAAGCCTAATCGCTCTTTTTTGAACACTATCAACAATGTCGAACGCGTATTGGGAAACACCAACCTAAAGGCGATAGATGTAATCTAGATGATGTCGAATTCGGGCCTTATACAGCAGAAAGAGTTGTGTCGGGAGGTAAAGTACTGCTTAGTGTTGTACAAAAAGTTTAATACAGTTATGGCAAAAATCTTTGTACCTTATTAGTACTAAGCTCTTAAAAACTTGTCATGAGAGTCATTTGGTTGCCAAAAACTCACTAAGTCCACCGCAACTCATACTACTCTTGGTACTCTATTTATAGATTAACCCATTGCTACGCGTGTTACGTTCTATAGATTTTTTATATGTATAGTAGATTCCTGTATTAATAATTTTCCGATCACCGAAGCTAAGCGGTCAGTACTTGGGTGGGTGACCGGAAAGTTAAGCGGGTAGTACCTGGATGGGAGCCGAATTTTTATGAACGGAAATATTAATGACAACGAATATTCATTTTATCTCTTTAAAGCATTCATTTACTTCATCTCTAGCCCGAATGGCTGTCCAAGTTCATACATTAGTTGCCAGATATTACCTTTAAGCCTATGTTGCACTGTACCCATATCATTAAATGTCATAGGCCAAATAATACCTATTATGTGTAAACACAGTTAATGCAAGATAACAGCAGGGTCATCGGTATGGTAATTAAGTAATCACTTAAGGGCGTTGCATTACATAGGTAAACATCAAAACTAATGTAAATCGCAATGAATATCATCTGCTTCAAATTTATCTTTCATACGTGAAGTACCATATCATATTTTCGATGAAAGGTTTCTATACATTATAAGCAAACGGTGTGACGGGTACGTAGTGTAGCGAGTAGTAATAGTAGTAATACTTGGATGTGCTAAAATTTTATTGAGGGTACAGGAGGGTAAATGTACGTCTGCATAAACGTATATTCCGGTTTTTACTGTAAAGATTCGCGGATAATAGTAATTAACGTATTTAGTGTGGTAACTTAGCCTTAATATTTGAGCGTTTGTTTACGGTGACCGCGCTGTAATTTATGCTAAAAATGTTAAGAGTTACCATTACTCGAATGCGTTAATTAGTTTATCATTGACGCATTAATTTACAAACACAAATAATAAATGCGTATGTTAATTTATAATTTCCGAAAGTATGACATCAACTTCTAGAGGTTGCTGTCAACACTGCGTATTCGATATTAATATTAATAAATGAACATGATCATTTGAAACGCGTAACGTCTAATTATTTGTTTATGCACTCAGCACATGTGTGTTAAAGGTGCCTTTACATACACCCCTGCATGCACGTTAAATGAGGTTTAACATGTCACTGAACGGTAAGATTATATTAAACTGTAGTAATGAATGTTAATATATGTATATATGTATATATGTATATATGTATATATGTATATATGTATATATGTATATATGTATATATGTATATATGTATATATATATATATATATATATATATATATATATATATATATATATATATATATATATATATATATATATATATATTGTACATAATTCAATAAAAAGATGTGTTAAAACATTGGTAAAGGAAGCACAAGGCATAGCATTACCTCAATCCGTTTCTACTTCATCTGCAGTTGTATCACTATTGAGTTCTTTCGCATGATTTAATTTTTAGGTGTTGTTTTAAAAAGCAACCTTTCCTTTTATTTGCGCCCACATTAAGTCTAAGGGTTCTGATCGCAATAATTAGGTAGTAGTGCAGGTGCTGCTTTGCCATTTCATACTTTTTCACTGCAAACCTATGTGGTTGATTTCAATATATGTCAAATGGCGTTGCAACTCTGTCTTCTCTCACAAGTAGTTCTTCTAGGATGAAAGATCCTATTGACTTATAGTTTAAGTGTGTGTGTGTGTGTGTGTGTGTGTGTGTGTGTGCGCGCGTGCGCGCGTGCGTGCGTGGGTACGTGCGTGCGTGCGTGCGTGCTTGCGTGCGTGAGTGTGTGTGTGTGTGTGTGTGTGTGTCGCTGCGTGCGTGCGTGCGTGCGTTTGGGTGCGTGCGTGCATGCGTGAGCGCGTGCGGGCGGGCGGGCGGGTGCGTGCGTGCGTGCGCGCGTGCGTGTGTGTGGGTGTGCGTGTGCGTGCGTGTGTAAGTGTGTGCGTGTGTGCGTGTGTGCGTGTGAGCGTATGTGCGTGTGTGCGTGTGTGCGTGTTTGCGTGTATGTGTGTGTTTGCATGTGTGCATGTGTGCGTGTGTGCGTGTGTGCGTGTGCGCGTGTGTCCGTGTGTGCGTGTGTGCTTGCATGTGTGCGTGTGCGTGCGAGTGTGTGCGTGTGTGCGCGCGTGCGTGCGTGCGTATGTGCGTGCGTACGTACGTGCGTGGGTGCGTGCGTGCGTGTTTGCGTATGCGCGTGTGTGCGTGTGTGCGCGCGTGCGTGCGTGCGTATGTGCGTGTGTGCGTGTGTGCGTGTGTGCTTGCGTGCGTGTGTGCGTGTGTGCGTGTGTGCGCGCGTACGTGCGTGCGTACGTGCGTGTTTTTTGCGTGTGCGCGCGAGCACGGGTGCGCGGGTGTAGGGTGTGGGGTGGGGGTGCGTGCGTGCGCGCGTGTGCGCGGGTGCGCGGGTGTGGGGTGTGGGGTGGGGAGTGTGGGCGCTCGGTGCGCGGTGCGCGGTGCACGGTGCGCGGTGCGCGGTGTTTGGTGTGTGGTGTGTGGCCTGTGGTGTGTGGTGAGTGGTGCGTGGTGCGTGGTGCGTGGTGTGTGGTGTGTGGTGTGGGGTGTATTTTATGTGGTGTGTGGTGTGTGGTGTGGAGTGTGCAGTGTGCGTTGTGCGGGGTGTGTTGTGTGGTGTGTGGTGTGTGGTATGGGTTGTGTGGAGTGTGGTGTGTGGTTTGTGGTGTGTTGTGTGTGGTGTGTGGTGAGTCGCGTTTGGCGTGTGGTGTGTGTCGTGTGGTATGTGGTGTGTGTCATGTTGTGTTGCTGATTTATAATTATAATTGACAAGTTTTCAGTTTCTGATTTCTCTCGATCTTAATTTTTCATAATGATGCAGGTGTTGAAATATTAATAGTCAACATGTTGATATTTCTGTTTTTAAGCAGTTGGGTTTTTTAGCTATCTCAGGAAAAAGTATTTCAGGTTATAGTCCCTATAACGGAGATAGAGGAAGAGAAGCGTATCCCTAATAAGAACCAACTCACAATTGAGGTTATTTATGATATCTAAATTTTGAAAAAATATTTTTATGTTGATAACATATACTGACTTCCATAAAAATTGCAACACCTAGAATTTAATGAACGATGTTATTGAAGTTTTCGTCAAGATGTCCTTCATTAGAACAAACAAACGATTAACATTTGAAAACAGAAGAACAAAAACTAAACATGTTTTCTTCTACAATGAGTTGCTCCGTCTCGGTCTGTAATGCACTCAATTAGACAGAGTGGCATGCTATCTATCAAGTGATCTATAGCTGCCTGTGGTATATCAACCCAAGCTTGTTGAATCCGTAGCCATAGATCTGGAGGGTGTGGTAAATTACCCAGTCGCCTACCGACCTCATCCCATACATGTTCAATGGGCGACAAATCAGGCGACCGAGCAGGCCATGGAATGACGGACATGTTAGCTTCTTCCAACGTGTTGTAGCCCTTGCCGTATGAGGGCGCGCATTATCCTGTTGGAAAATGGGATTTTCCATCCCCTGAAGATATGGAAGCGCAACGGGTTCTAGCACATTGGCAATATAACCAGCGGCGTCTAAGTTGCCATGAATCAATATCAAGGGTGATCTGCTACCGTAACATATGTCACCCCATATTATCACTCCTTGTGTGAGGGCTGTGTTGCGTTCCACAGAATGTGTTGGATTTTTACGTTCTCCACGCATCAGTCTGACCCTCTTACGACCATCGTGGGCCCTCAAGCAAAATCGGGACTCGTCACTAAACATAATTCGATGCCATTCTTGCGCCCAATTCGCTCTTTCGCTGTTGCATTCTAGCCTGCGTAGATGGTAAAGTGATGTAAGACATAATAATGGACGATATGAACGCAGCCCATAAGACCTTATGCGGAGATAAACAGATGACATTGACATGGATGAGAGGTGTAGGACCCAACGTACACCTCTCATCCAATTATTTGTAATCGATCGAGTTGTTGAAAATCTGTCTCTTGTGGCCAAAAGTCTTAAGTGACGTTATTCGTGATCTGCAGTCCTACGGGGACGTCCAGATCCAGGGAGACGTTTTTGCACCCCTTCCTCGGACCATTTGGACCAACATCTCAATACCGTTGTAACATTTCGGTTTACACGATGAGCAATTTCTCTTAGCGAAAGTCCGGCCTTTCTCATGCCAATAATACGTCCACGTTCAAAATCAGTCAATTGGGAAAAATGTTGATGTTGACGTACTCTGGGCATGGTTCCCAAATTGGGAACAAACAATTTGCAAAATTGACAGTTAATTACACACTGATTGGTTTATTTCCTCAAATTTATTGTTACTAAGTGCAAAAGAAAAAACAAAAAAAACTACTAGCTAGATTTTATTCAAATTTTAACCGTTTGTTTTTTCTAATGGAAGACATCGTTGACGAAAATTTCAATAGAATCGTTCAACAAATTCTAGGTGTTGCAATTTTTATGGAAGTCAGTATATCATATTAAAAAATTCCCTATTCGTTTTCAAAATTATTTATTACAGGATGGTGTGGGATCTTTCGGGTTACAATTAGAAAATATTTTCGCAAAAATTACTACTCGTATACAAGGTATTACAACACAAAGTTGTATTTTTTTAATTGGAACATACCGTATATTATTATAAATTTGGATTCCCTGGTTAATTTTAAGGGCACTTTATTCACTATATGAGGTATCTTAAACGCGCAATTTAGGCGCTGCATTCCATTTTTTGAAAATTTAGAGGTTGAAAAGAAAAATTGTAACAACCGTATGGAGAAATGTGTAACACAAAAATTTTAATGGTTGATTAGTCATAGACTGTGCTACATAAAATTGTAAAAATAGTACTATTATCTTATTTAATTTTCGAGATATCGTAATGCAAAGTTTTTTTAAATGGAAAGGTATACATTGTTTTACATTGTTAGATAGGACATTTAATTACATTTTTTTATGATATAACATTGTTGGTATTTATGTTTTGCCGTTTTTTGATAATCCAGCTTTTTTACTGAATTTGCAAAGTTTAAGATTTTTAATCATAGATAACTTGATTTATTTAAATGGAAAGGTATACATTGTATTACATTGATAGATAGGAAATTTAATTACAATTTTGTTGATATAACATTGTTGGTATTTATTTTTTGCCGTTTTTTGATAATCCAGCTTTTTTACTGAATTTATCGATTTTGGAAGAAGATAATATTAAATTAAATGTTCAAGTTGTCGACCACGCTGATTTAGACAATACTGAATTCTTTTAATAAAAGAAGCTTCAACCCGATCTAACATATTAGGAGTAATTGTAGCAAAAACATTTCTAATTCGTAATTTCATATTCTCAGCAGTTGATGGTTCTTCCTCATATACTTTATTCTTCACAAAGCCCCAAAGAAAAAAATCCAATGGAATTATATCGGGAGATCTAGCTGGCCAAGGTATCGGTCCTTGTCTTCCTATCCAATTTTCATGAAACGTCGAATTTAACCACTGGGTTACAATTCTGGCATGATGAGGAGGTGCCCCGTCTTGTTGGAAAAACATACCTCTTCTTTGAGCCAAAGGTACATTCTCCAATAAATGATATAATTCGTTTTCTAGAAAATTATGATATTCTACCCCAGTGAGTGTACCATTGAAAAAAAAAGGACCAACAATAGTTCCGCTGAATATACCTGCCCAAACATTCACTGACCATTTATTTTGAGAGACTAACCGAAATTGGTGTGGATTTTCATTTGAATAAAAATGAAAATTATGTCTGTTCACAAGTCCATTTCGATGAAATGTACATTCTTCGGTAAATAATATCCCCGATATAACATTTTCGTTCGCATTTAAATCTTGTTCTTTCAGCTCTTGATGTAATTATACATGATAGGGGTGAAATTTATTTTTCTTTAACATTCGTCTCACGGAAGTTTGACTGATTTCTAAATTGTCACTTAATTTCGGAATACTAACGTGGGGGTTTTCAACTGTAGCTACAAGTGCACGAAATTCATTTTCTTCATTTGTAACAACTTTAGCTCTTTCGTTTTTAGGATATTCAACACTTCCAGTACTTTCAAATCTTTCTAAAAGATTGCGAAACGATTCTTCTCTTGGTTGCCTTCGATCAGGATAACGCTGCCCGTAGATTCGACGGGCCAATAAACAATTTTTGTTTGATTCTCCAAGCACAAATATCATGTCAACTAATTCATTTTGCAAAAAAATACTCATTATAATTCTTAAATAAACGTATTACGTATATGATGTTCGTAAAGTTAAGCGTCAAACATTCACACTGCAATAAAGTAATTAACTCAGTTATGTTTGAACATACACGCGAAATGACAAAACAGATACTATTGCTGAATTTTGTTTCTAATATTCTTTTGTTTTCATAGCTTGATGTGATTTAAACAATTATACATACATATGTAAACCTACGAAAATCGACAAATTCAGTAAAAAAGCTGGATTATCAAAAAACTGCAAAACATAAATACCAACAATGTTATATCAAAAAAAAATGTAATTAAATTTCCTATCTAACAATGTAAAGCAATGTATACCTTTCCATTTAAAAAAATCAATTTATCTGTGATTGAAAATCTTAAACTTTGCATTACGATATCTCGAAAATTAAAAAAAAGATAATATTACTATTTTTACGATTTTATGTAGGACAGTCTATGACTAATCAACCATTAAAATTTTAGTGTTACACATTTCTCAATACGGTTGTTACAATTTTTCTTTTCAACCTCTAAATTTTCAAAAAATTGAATGCAGCGCCTAAATTGCGCGTTTAAGATACCTCATATAGTGAATAAAGTGCCCTTAAAATTAACCAGGGAATCCAAATTTATAATAATATACGGTATGTTCCATTTAAAAAAATATAACTTTGTGTTGTATACGAGTAGTAATTTTTGCGAAAATATTTTCTAATTGTAACCCCGAAAGATCCCACACCATCCTTCAATAAATAATTTTGAAAACGATATTGTATAAACTCATAAAGCTTCGTCCACGCACTATTGGCGGACCCTGTATATACATATATATATATATATATATATATATATATATATATATATATATATACAGGGTACCTGTGAGAAGTTGGGAAATATCGAAACTGGAGATACTAGAGCCCAAAATGTATCGATTGAACCGAATATACCTTAGTCCAAATATTGATAGGTAAAGAGATACACGGTGTCAAAGTTGTAATTTTATATTGTATTTTTCCTTATTGCTTGAGACCTTTTTTTAGATTTTTGCATGAAACTCGGTCTTTGGGTTTTTTTTGGTATGAGAAATAAGATTCTACCCTTAATTTTGGCCAGACTAGTAGAGGGCGCCACATACAACATTATTTTAGTAAATAATGTGTCAGAAAATCTTTGCGCCACCCTGTATGCAATAATTGATCGAAAAATCTTAATCTCTCATCCTTTCTCAACAAAAAAGATGTACTTGTCAGGAGTGTTTAAGTTTCTGAGATATTTGCTTTTAAACGTGTCAATGCCTTTTGAATTCAGTGTACTACATATTTTTTTAACAAAAATCAAGTTACTCTGAAAAACACCCGCGTAATGTTGCTATGGTTTCTAATGTTTATTATACGATTACCTTCAATGTCACTAATAATTATCAGTTAAAATGCATTAAATGCATATCAGCATATCCGACAAACGTATACTCCATTACGTTTTAAGTTTAGAACAAAATTTTAACTGATAGTTATTAGCGACACTGAAGGTAATCGTATAATAAACATTAGAAACTATAACACTATGCGGACGTTTTTCAGAGTAAGTTGATTTATGTTAAAAAAATATGTAGTTTAAATTTTAAATAAGCTTTCTGAAAATGTGCATTTTCCTTGAAAACAAGAAGAGTTAAACATATGACAGTGTCAGTAGTATTCGATAGGGAATTAAATTTTTCATCTGCTGTTGACATAAAATACAAAGTGTTTTATTTAAACTAATCAGGTAATTACTATTTAAAACTTTAAATTTTTGAGTCATGATTTATAAACACTTTGTATATGTTAGACAGTGTTTTACGCAGTGCGTCATGATACATAATCAAATAGTAAGTTAAGAGTAAAGTTTTGTTGACGAAAAAGTGAATACTTGTTGAGCACTTAAAGTTTAAAATTTTACCACATTTTCAGAAAATGCTAAATATTTCAAAACATGTAAGGTTTAAGTCGGGTATACCTTGGTAAAACTCATTCTTATTTTGATCGCAGAAACTAAAAATCATATGTATAAAAATAATATGTATGGTGTTCCACTGAAAAAATTGCAACTTTGATATGTTTCATAATATTAGAACAGCCTGTACATTGCGAAAATAATCTTAAAATATACCGCCCGTAGGCCTACATTAACTCCAAAAGCAAAACTTTTTGAAAGTCAAGTCGTTTGGCCCTAATCGTCCGTATCGAATAACGTGAATAACCCTGTATATATATATATTATATATATATATATATATATATATATATAATATGTGGTCACCTAAGTGCAACATATGAATTTTTTATTAATCGCTCGTCCAAAATACAGGTATTGCCAAAGTTGGTGCATGTTTGATAACCATTTTAGGTGCACGTAGAATGGTTCCAAGTCAAACAGTATACACGGTAGGTCAAAAATATAAAAATTGCACAAGAGTAAAGTACCCTTATTTCAAAAAAATCGGCAAAATGTAATAAAGAAATGTTATTTAGAATTAAAAGTTATACCCGAATACCAAAGCGTGGTCCTCTAAGTAATTTTTTATTTTGAAAAAGGTTAGTAATTTGGCTATTTTATTTTTTTTACATTTTACCAAAACATGTTGATAACTTAATCAAAATGAAATCAATCTGGCACAATTTTATTAAAACTCGAGCCTTATGAAAATTAAATTAGATTTTAATATTTTAGCAATCACTAACTTATGTTTGTTGCAACGATATTAAACATAAATTTAAAATTTCGAAAAATTTTAACATGGAAAAATACGCGTATTATGATTACTGATTTTTACCATGTTAAGATTTTTTCGAAATTTTAAACTTATGTTTAATATCGTTGCAACAAGCATGAAGTTAGTGATTGCCTAAAATATTAAAAATCTAATTTAATTTTCATATAGTCTCGAGTTTTAATAAAATTGTCCAAATTGATTTCATTTTGATTAAGTTATCAACATGTTTTTAAATGCAAAAAATAAAATAGCCAAATTACTAACCTTTTTCAAAAAAATAAAAATTACTTAGAGGACCACGCTTTTGATTCGGGCATAACTTTAATTCTAAATAACATTTCTTTATTACATTTTGCCGAATTTTGAAATAAGGGTACTTTACTTTGTGCAATTTTTATATTTTTGACCTACCGTGTATACTGTTTGACTTGGAACCATTCTACGTGCACCTAAAATGGTTATCAAATATGCACCAACTTTGGCAATACCTGTATTTTGGACGAGTGATTAATAAAAAAATTATAGTTGCCATTATGACCACACTGTATATATATATATATATATATATATGTGTGTGTGTGTGTTAATTATTAATATAATATTATATATATATATATATATATACAGCATAGAATACTAAAATTGCACTCTGCGTGGCTCTAAAACTATATGCATTTTAATATAAAATATACATAATAATTATTTTTAGTAAAACAATGTGTGTGTTGAAGTAAGGCTGTTCTTACATTTTGATGCAACTTTAGTGGGTATTTTCGGTACTCTCGAAAACAATCAATTTCCAATTATGAAAGTTTTATTGACATGTGGTAAAAAACAAAATACAAAATGCACAGTGCACCATTGGAACGCTTTATTTTATGAGGTCTTCTTGAGTTATAACAGACAGTAAATTTCAAGGTAAGGGACTATAATAAGAAATTACAGGAATTATAAATGTTTTTGAAGTTATGTCAATTAACTGGATTGATGCAAAAAAAAGTATACCTGCATCCGGGGTGTTCTATATAGATACTTATATCAGGTTATTTATTCACCTAAAAATAATTTTTTGGTACTTAAACGTGTTTTGAAATATAATTATTATGATTGATAAACAATTAGATATAAAAAACAAAAAGTAATATTAGTTTTGAAGGAATTGATACAATGAATTTATTATGAAATAAATTTGTTTTCTTTGGGTTTGTAATCCATGTACTTTGTCTATTTCGTACAAAATTAGTTAATTAAAAAATAAAATTGATTAAGTATTGACTTATAGTATTTTATTCGTCAAGGGAGTAAAACAACTGTTTTAATCCCGGCAAGTGATAACATTATTTGGTAATCAGTAAGACTTTTGTGGTTTTATTTATTGGTTAGTTTACCACATAACATACATTTTAAAAAATACAAGTTTGTTTAATTTATTATAAGTTCAAAGGTAAATATGTAATTAAAAATTATTATTAATTTTATTAAATACATGAATAAAACGTTTGCCCCGAGTACGATTTGAACCTGTGACCTGTACTTTGCTAGAGTACCGCACTAACCAACTGCGATATCGAGATTCAAGCCCCAATCTATGTAAATTTTGTCTTTATGTATGTAGAACTAATGTAAATTCTAAATATAATGAGATTACAATCATATTATTTATATTAATGGAATGTGAGCCTGCAATATGGCAAGGATTGACACATACCAAAGTATAAGTTCTACATACATAAAGACAAAATTTACATCGATTTGGGCTTGAATCTCGATAGCGCAGTTGGTTAGCACGATACTCTAGCAAAGTACAGGTCGTAGGTTCAAATCCTAAGCGAGGTAAACTTTTTATTTATGTATTTAATAAAATTAATAATAATTTTTAAGTACAAGTTTGTTTATTTATTACTTATACAGGTCAAAAATTATTTATCTTCAGAAACAGTTTTTCTATTTTCTGATTATTTTCAAACAATTTTAAATTTGTACTAGGATTGAAATATTGGTAACTAGGTAAATGGAACTGCTTGATTAGCGCATTGACTAAACCACCTGCACTCTAACGCTTCTAAGGTAACGTTGTTTACCTAGATTACTGGATAAAGGTAGAAGGGGTATCTATAATTAAGCCAAGAACAAAGTCTAATTTCTGTTATACCGGGTGTCCGGTCTCAAACCCGATCATCGGGATTTAACATTGAAATCAACGTTTTTGCATATTCCTGCTCGCTAAATCAACCGACTGAGAAGCTAATGGTATCAATAAATAGGTAAAGTGATTGCACATTCAAGCGTACTTATTACAAGACTAAACGATGAAGTATTTAGTTTTAAATACTAAATAAGTAATTGGCGTTTTTTAAATATGATATGCCTTGAATTCCAATTTGTTTTAAATGTGTAAAAAATAATTTTAAAAGGTATTTGCGTTGTCGTCCATGTTATTACCTTTAGTCTTGTAATTAATACCTTTGGATGTGCAATCACTTTACCTTTTCATTGAGACCAATAGCTTTTCTGTCGGTTGAATTGGCGAGCAGGAATCTACAAAAACATTCATTCCAATGTTAAATCCCTATGTTCAGGTTTGAGAAGGGACCCACGGTATAGAAAGATAATATTAGTAAATACTCTCCATTATATAAAGTGGATGATGGTGTAAAATTTCAAACAGTGTATTATGTGAATTGATGTATTCAACATTTAATGCCTGTTGGATATCATTTTAAATACCGATATCGTGTATTGCGAAATCGATTATAACTAGAAACGTATACAAATCTTTGTAAAAAATTAATTCTATTTGATAATGTGTAATATATTTAAAACTAAATAGATCCTCAATATTAGGAATGTTAAAAACGCACGAACGACAATTGAAGTTGTCTATTATAGCAGTTTTCAGAATTTTGCTATAATCTTAATAATTTTACAATTATAATATACACTTAGATTAGATAAAAGCGATTAACGTTGTTGTTTGTAAACTATATCCTCGTTAACTTTGGATCAATTGATTTTATTTTCGATTTTACGAGAGCAGGAAAATGGCATTTCACAAGGCCCTCTCATTATTTAATTTCCAATGCTACATTATCAAATAAGGCACAGCCGATTCGCATGATTAAGAAATACACTGTATCCAATTTCCACGTATTTGGGACGATTATCGTTTATAATGCACACAATTAATTAGGTATCCATTTGCTGCATTTTTGTACACCACATCTACAGTAGCGCATTCGGCATTAGTAGGGCAAACTTCCATTTGTTTATTGTCACATTCATGAGGGCACAAACAACGCAGCAATGAGTTACTTCCATCGGTGAACTTCTGAGATTTAATCGTTCCACAAATGATTTTATTGCTGTTTACATTAAAATAAGATACCGTCGAAGCGATTATCTATTTCCTAGAAAAAAGATGACTGTTTTTGGAATGAATCTCCTAAAATCCATTTGCAGGTTGTTTTCAGTACTTTGCTTCACTCAGGAATTTTTGAAGAACTTTAAATGTTAATGAACGGGGATGTGTCTATTTTTCTCAGGAGCTAAAATGGCTTGTCCCCCGAAAATGTCATTGGTCCACTTTTAACCCTAGGATGCAGAACATATTCGATATACGACTTTACACAACATGATCCTGGGGGACCCGTTCCTTTTGTGGATGTAAATATAAGCAATATTCGAATTATATTGCAGTAAATTGCACATAATAGTTATAATAAGAGTATATTATTTTATTAGGAGTAAAAGTGATACTTTATGTGGCGAAGCTGAATGTTTATTTTGCCGAACGAAGTGAGGCAAATAATTCAGCTGAGCTACATTAAGTCACTTTTACTCCGAATAACATATACTTTTTTATCCGCAAACGTAAAAATAATTGGTAAAGATCGAAACGAAACATCAAACATAATTAGCAGGTAAAAGAATAAGATAATCAGGATACTTTGCAAGTAAACGCTTTGGAAGTAATGAAACCATAGCAACGCACATTTAATAAGCACATTTGGTAAAAGTGGGCACAAAAGTACAACTTTTACTCCATGTCTGAAAAGTAAAACTTTTACCTTTGACATTGAGTCATAAAAGTGTCACTTTTGTGACGTTTGCGGATAAAGTTATTTATTGAACTATATATTTACAAAAATATAAAATAAACGAAAAAAATCTTAAATCTATGAAAAAATTTCTTTTGTTGGTAACAATTGGTGCATACTCTAACACTGTGTTCATTAAAAATGTTGTTTTTGCATTCGTCACAAATTAATTTGCTTTTACGGTCAATACTGGTTGGATATAATGAACATCTTTTTATCTTGAACTCAGTTACTTGTTGAACTCACAACGGACCAGGAATGTCAATAAAATGCTTCATTGCTTCTAAAACAGTGTTTCGTAGTTTGGGATTTGTTGACCTCCTCTGCATATGTGGCAACACCAGGTCCTTGGCCAAATCTTTCAGAAATAATCTCAGTTTGTGAGTTGTAGTTGGGATGTTCTTTGGAAAAAACTGTATATGCTTTGAGAGCTGATACATCGACGATGTTGAAAAAAAATGCTAATGGCCAACGTTTAGTTTGTCTCTTGCAAGTATATGTTGTTACCATCTGATCCATGACATCTGCTCCACCTTCCGTTTGATTGTAATATAAAACTATCTCTGGTTTCTTCTTGCAACTGTCGCTGACAGAGGTATCGTGATGCATGTTACTTAGTAAAAGTACGAATTTATTTTTCTTAGGCACGTAACTTACCATAGTAACATTGTTTCTAAAACAAAACCTAGAAGAACATACTGGACGATCTCTAGACGATTTTAGTTCTTTTGGAATGTCTCGTTTGTTTTGTCGTAGTGCACCAACAACTGTAATTTCCTTATCCAGCAGATATATAGCTAGTGGAACGCTTGTAAAGATATTATCTATCGTAAGGTTTAGCCCGCAATTATGAACACTACTCACTAATGTTTGAACAACTTCAAGTCCTAAATTCTTATGCGGTGGTTCACGAGGTTTGTCTTCCCGCATAAATCATGCCATCGATAGCATATCCCGAGCTGGGCATACATTGTATAAATTTGCATCGACCTCGATAACTAACAAGCAGCTCATCGATTGTCACGTTCTGATCAGGAATAATACACGCCTGACTCTGTTCAATGAAAAGACGCCAGATATAAGATATCATCGCTAATTTGTCAGTTTCTAGACGTATCTTGCGAGTTCTCTGATCATCAAACCTTATATATCTCCTTATTTCTTCGAGTTTAGAAACTGCCACAGTTGCTCGATATACGAGATTGGCAAATTCTTGGGAAATTACTTCCCGCACAGCTACTTCTTTCTACTCCTGCTTGAATAAGTAAGCCGATAAGAGCGCGAAGTTCTTGTAAATCAACATTTCTTCAGTCCTTTGATTTGTTACGACACTCGTTTCCCTTCTAAATTCGTACAATTTACTATTTCTTGTACAATTTGATCAGTGATAAACAGCGGAAATGCTTCTTTTAGTGTAGAACACATGTGCTTTCTTACCAAGCCAGGATGGATAATATTGTTTGTCTGTATTTTGCTTGGTGCTAGCTGATCTATATTCCATTGCTGCTGGCTGCTCTATATTCCATTCTAACCCACTTGGAGCAATATAACAATTAGGTGATCGAGAAACTGCCGAATTGTCAGCTGTGGATGTGCTAAGAGGATCGTTCAACTCATCACCATCATAATAATCACTAGCCCTTGAATAATTATCTATAACTTCTGTACAATCTTCGTCAACGTTTATATTATCTTCTGATTCAACTTCGCTTTCACTGGATGGCTCCTCATTTGATTCATTGGCCCATGCTAAAGCAGTTTGTTCAAAGTTATCATCACCAACTCTCACACTATGTTTTTCTCTACGCGGCGCCATTCTAGTTGTAACATTAATGCTTATCTGGGAGCAACTAAATGCATCTGTTGGGAATTGCTCGTATATATCATTCTAATTATGCAAATCGTAACCTGAAAATACAGGTTTATACAAAGCCACTAACACGTATACAAGTTCAGACGTATCGGGAGAAACTATTTTTACGGCAAATAAGCTTAAAAACAGAATGGGCCTCAGGGGCGCGTGTTGTGTAAAGTAAAAAAAAGATTTTTTTTTGAAATATTTGTTTCACATTTAAGTCTGTTGGTATAAAAATGTATTAATATATAAACCTACAACGCATTCCTAAAAGTACAATTCCCTGAGTAAATGAATTTCAGAGTTATAAGACATCAACGACATCAACGTGCCTACCAGGTCCATGTTGTGCATCCTAGGGTTAAGGGTCAATGAACACCCACACCCGGTCATTGACCTTTGAATTAAGTCATTGACTCCACCAACATCCGGTCCAGATTAACTAACATTGATCTAAGAAGAGGTCAATGAACTTTAAACTGGTTCTATTTTTAGATATCTAGGAATTGTAACGCGACATATCCTGGTTTGTTTCTCAGCTAAGTCAGTGACCTTGACGAGTTCAATGAATTTTGCCGTTAGTTTGTTAGGTGGTTACCTTGAAAAACTAGATGAACTTTAAGCTAAGATTCCCTCTTATTTCCAGAAACTGGTTCTATTTTTAGATTTCCGATTTATTTCTCCTGTTTGGGGTAATTGGTGATCATTTGCAATACATATTACATTTGAATTAATGGCTGCCACAGCGGCCATCGAAGTCAAAGTATAATCAGATTCAAATTCATTTATTTGGTCACTTCTACGTATATCAATCGATAGGTCAATGTTGTTCTTTCTGATCCCATTTAGCCAAGTATTTTTTTTTATTTTTTAGTGATTTAGCCAGTGGAACAATGATATTGTTGTAATGTTTTATTCAGAAGCAGTTATGTTAGAGCATTATCATTTTACCAGAGGTTGTGAACCTGTATTGTGTTTGTTTGGCGCTTCAAGTTGTCGTTCAAGGTAAAACTTTATGTGACCGATATACTAACTTTGTCCTCCGGAAAATGTAAAATATTTATACCATACCTATTTGACTTGCTACGTATATTATACTGTTAAAATCCGCATCTTCCTCTGAAGGCTGTTAAATCATTATCCACGGTGACAGGTTGAATGATCCATCGATTTTATCAACGAGAAATCTAATTGGTGTTAATTTGTCTACCTCACGTCGTTTATTACGCGTTTCCAAATCGTCAAACCTAAAATGCTTCAAGAGATATCGAAACAGCTGTAACAAGCTGTAGTTAAACGAAAGCGTTCATTCCCCTCCCGTTGGTTTTCCCCTAAATCCTATGCAGTCCTTGAACACCTGCCAGATACAGCGTCACTGCATTTAATTTCCACTATAATTATCGATATAATATCCATGTCCCTTTTGTAATTTCCATATATGCTATTATTTTTCTTATTCGGATAATAACATTCAATATTTTATGTCAAAACAATAGTCCCAAATTTTATAGCAGTTTGTAACTCCAGGTAATCGCAGAACTATATTTTCCCGTTCTGTTCATACGTTTCTATGCGGAAAATACTTAGACCGTATATCTTCCAATGAACCTGAATCCATAGATGCCGAACTATCGTCGTCTTTCCAATCTAGTTCAGAGAAATGCAGGTACGTTCCTTATGGGTTGTATCCATCAGCTTAGAAATGATGTTTGAATCTGTTTTATAGAATAAGGAATAAAAAAAAATGGCAAGTATACAAGTTGCGACCTCCGCGAGGTCGTTACCAACAGCTAACGTAATGTTCCTAATACTATAATCACGCCATATCCAAGAACTGCACGTTTAAGAATAAATAAGTTACAAAAAATGATAATTTTGCTAATCTTTAATTCTCTGTCATTTATTTATGGAATTAATGAATACTTTTCCAAGATCAATTGAGAAATGTCTGCAATCCGTAAGTTTAATAAAAATCAGTTCATATATAATCTCAACATTTATTCATTCATTTCATAATTCAACCAAAAAGAGTTATTTTTACAATTCATCTACATGTCGCAAAAGTATTTAAATGTATTATCCCTAGAGCTTTCGGTTCCTGTCATCATAAAAATTCACCCTTGTCATACAGACAGCAACATTATTCATGCCATATATATTCTAGATTTACTGCATGAATCTTTTTGCTGTATATTTATTTATGATAACATCGTTGTACACAGAAAATCATTAATGTCCTATTTTATGTTTTCAGCATGGACGTGGATATCGTTAAGCGCCGATTATCCATCTAATACCTTACGACTTGATCTAGATTGCCAACCCAGTAAATATGAAGGTTTAGGAACACATAATGAACTATCTTCAAACATTAGTATCCCTCAAGATTCACTTGTTTATTTCCGACAGGAACCGGGACGAAAAAAGAAGTTTTTGGTAAATCAGTTTTATAGATAATTTATAAGGCAATTGCGCATTTTCACTCTAAAAATTTTTTGCCCACTAGACTAAATACTTTACTAAAGCTGAGTTTATTTTAAAGACGAAAGTGTTTTCCACATTTGAAACTTTTCTATTTATTTGTAAAAGTGAAAAAGAGTGAATTTGAAAGCAATTTTTTATTTAGTTTTATATTTATTTTAATGGTAGACAGTAAGAAAAAGCTTTAATCATACATTCCTTTCTTTCTTCTTAATGGCTAGCAGTACCACTTAGGTTCGCTTGCAATAAGTTGCAGATGTAACTTAATTAATTACACTAAATTAACTCGCTTTCTTGAGAACTGTTTACTTACTGAATTACGCTGTTACATAAAATGACTGATTAAATTTTAAATTCAGTCCTCTATAAAGCTTGTTAATAGCTTTGAACAGATTTGAAGCTTACTCTTAATTTAATAATCATATGAAAAATTAATAAATGAAATTTAATTTTCTTAATTATTAAATACGTTGTTACAAAAGTAAGCAAATCGATTACTAAAGACAACTTTAATACATGACCATTTTGTTTGTGGCTTATGCTATAAATGGCAATATTGATATACCTTCAAACTGAATTTATTGAACAACAGATAAGCATTGAATTCATTTTTACCTTCCAATCTATATATCTGCATATTTGTTCCAACTGTTTCTGGATATCGGCCATCAAGTAAAAAAATGACATTTGTAAATGTGACTATTTATATTGTAATTCGGTTTTAAAAGTTTCTCGACACTATACACACGTTTTGGGTTATGATTTTTTTTTTGGTAACGTTACTTCGCATATTTATAGAATAGTATGTTTGCTACTAATAAATATCAAAAGCGATGCCCGAGAGTGTTTACTCTGTTTACTGTTTTATCCTGACTGCTTTTACAGAAAATGTTTAACATGAAACACGTTTTAAAACTCGCCCAGGGCATTCAAACTCTTTAAAAATGCAATTGCATAGTTGGACAACATGAGTGAACGACATCCAGAAACAGTTGGAACAGATAATAGAAGGTTATTAAACATGTAGCGTCATTAATTATTTATGTACTCATTTTGAACATGTTTTACTCAAACATAGTCGGTTATTTTGAGCACAATCACAATTATCCAAGGGGTATGGATAAGGCTGGGTAAGGTTGGGAAAGCCTTACATAACAAGTATAGGAGTCATTTCGAGGTAGTCACGTGACTGTATCCTACTTTCGGTATATTAAAACGGTTTACGCAATTTAAACTTACGTTTTTGTGTTTTCATTGATCAGTACTGTGTTTTGTTATATACGAAAGGCATCTCAAAACGTATGATAATAATAGATGTCACTAGTAATCATAAGCTTATATACAGACCGTGTGTAAACATCATTTCAGAGCCAGTTCAGAAAGAATTTAAATAT
>JARFJB010000002.1:1860000-1917500 GCA_036346205.1 Vesta saturnalis
ACACATACACACATACACACATACACACATACACACATACACACATACACACATACACACATACACACGTACACACGTACACACGTACACACGTACACACGTACACACGTACACACGTACACACGTACACACGTACACACATACACACATACACACATAACATACACACATACACACACACACACACACACACACACACACACACACACATACACACATACACACATACACACATACACACATACACACACACACACACACACACGCTTATACAGTCACACGCACATACGCTCAGCTATACTTCTTAACGTGCAGCTGTGAGAAATCAGATAAAAATAGAAAACTGCGTTAAGTAAACCCTCCCCTACCCTCTACTGGATTTATCCCGAATTACAATCAGCTTGACGAGAAACGAAAACAAGCTAAAATACAATGCTTGGAGTACGTATTACTTGTTTTGGAGTTATCGTAGATACTAAGTTACATTAACAATTACGCACTAATTCACATATGTACGTACGCATGAATACTCTTGTAATCTTTACCGGGCTGTATAAGTAATTCACCCACTTATGATTAAATACTTCTAGCCTAGAGTTATAAATAGTTATGGAAAATAATAGATAACTAGAAGATCTTATGCCACTTAGCTCGTTGGTAGATTAATAGGTCCAGGTTCAATAACATTTGCTTTGCTTATTAACAAGAATAGAATTGCTTAGATATTTTTGCTTTACAACAAAAAAAAGGTATTGCTTCTAACCTGAAAATAAATAAGGTAATCTCGGACGCCAATTTGTTTTTAAGGAACAAATAATCCTTAAAAATGGAAAAGTCACAAAAAACTCATGAAAATAACAAGTAAATAATAATGACAGCAATGAGTTTTATTACTATACTTAATTGGATTATAATGGGTGATCTTTTAAAAACTAATGTTAGTAATCCTTAATTAACTGCCTTAAACTATAATGCGAATTAATTAACAATATAAAATACCTGAAGTATTTTCTTTTATATTTTGGATGTCACTGGAACTTCAGCAGATAAGGAAATGCTGTCTACTCATCATTTTACATTTATTGCGCAATTTTGATGGAAGTTGAAGTAAACATCAGATTGATATGCTGGTAATTCCCAATATATAGAAATTTCTTTATAAACCTCCAAACTGAATTGATTTTGCAAGGTTCAAAGTGAAATTTGGTAATTGAAATCCCACTTCGTATTAGCAAAGTTATTGCAAAGTTAGCGTTGAAATAAAATTAAACCCAAAATAAAATAAGTGGTAATAGTATAAATACAATTGAGTTGCCTGAAACGTAAGTGTCTCAAATTCAGTATGATACATTTAAAAACTCTCCATATAAATGTGGCACTCTAAATAAAAAATTAAATAAAGCGAAAATGGCTTCTACTTAAACATGTAGTTCAAGCAATTCATGAAGGACGCTCTAAGCAACCCTGAGCAATGACCGAAAATGAGACGAAACACGGAAATGGATGTGCACTAATGCATCCACACGCACACACAAACACATCCTCACGCACAGTCACACGGACTTACTTACTCACCTATTCATTCTGACTCACTCATTCGCTCACTCACCCACACACTTAATCACTAACGCACTCACTCGCTCACATACTTACTTACTCGCTCGCTCACTCACTCACTCACCCTCAGAATCACGCACACCCCCACCCACGCACGTACCTACGCCCAGCCACCTATACACCTATCCGCTATACCACCCAACCGCTTGCTCCGCACAGACAAGTACTTCTACACGAACACACACATCGTTACTGATCGCGGCGAAACCTTGTCCAACGTCCTAAAACGATGTAATTGTCGATAGTGAAGATATTTGGATTGCATAACCTTCTATACCTACATATATTAAGGTTGGAAGGCAAAAATGTAGGTTATTATTATGTAAAACAATTATAACAGACAACTACTTATTGACGATAATATTAACATTAACATTCGGAACTGCCGTAAAAAGTGTTTTCTAGACGTATAAAAATACGCATAACAAATTACATCCGGCTAAATATTTTGAATTATTATTTTCTATGTGGAATTTTCCATAAGCCTACAACCCACCAATCTGGTATTAAATAGCTGTAATTTAAAGGAAAAATACCAGAAATACAAGAAACAGCTTTGCTAACAGAAAATTAACCAAGACAAACAAGAAAACATACCAAACCAAGTAAAACATGGAAATATTTAGTAGCGAACAAGCAAGTGAAAAACATACAATAAGTAAACACGTATACATGCAATAGTAGATTATGTCACAGAGTAGAAGTGAGTACTTTTGTGCTGAAGCCAGAGATTGACTGAAGCACAAAAAAGATCTTCTACTCTTAGTAACATATACTATTTCCCATTACCATTTCTCTATTATTTGCAGGATTTTCTACAATATTAGTAAAGTCTGGCAGTTAGTCAGAACTATTTGAAGAGGTCGGTCTATCAACGTAATCAGTCGCTACTAGAATTTTCATTGCAGTTTGTTTTTTATTCTGCATAGAATCTTCGATTTATCCCTCTGCAACAGCCGTAGATCGCCAACCACCGTGCCTCTTTAAGGCCGTAACATCACCCCCGTTATCCACTAATAATGTGGCTGACGTACGTCTTAGACAACGACCTGTGTATTCTTCTGGGTTGGGAAGTTTTAAGAAAGAAGCGATTTCTTGGGGAACAGTTCCTATTTTGTCTTCCCATAACCATTTTGTGCCATTTACTATTATGGTATTTAACCATGAATCTATCTATATTTATGTTTTGCCAGACAGCAATGTACTGTCTGCAAATATTCCCAGAATAGTAAGAGAACAGGATTTGTTAGTTTTAGTATCAGGAACTTGTACCATGATTGCTAACCCCAAATTTTTGATATCTTGCACTGTCAAATTCATTATTTCATCACAGCGGCATGCCCCTGACACACCCAATATATCACCTAAGAAACAGATTAAATGTTTTTTTAACTCTTTTTCTACGTAAGTATCCAAAAATTTTACCTTCATAGCTAAATATTTTTCATTGGGTTCCTTTTACAGGAACGTGTTTACCTGCTCTTTCGACAAAACTTTCGGTTTTTTGGGTTTGTAACCAGCATGTTTTCTTTTTAGAAACGCAATTAGTTTTGTGTAATTGGCGAGTTGAACGTTATAATTAATGTTCAATTCTGCCTTCAACATTGAATACTGGCTCCAAAGAGTTGAACTTTTTAACTTTTCGTTGTCGGTCAAATGACTAAAATATGCCAGTAACACATTTTCGGGTAAATTTGAGGCGTTGTAATTTTTAGTCCATTTGATGAATCGATGATAACCAAAATCATACACATTGCGAGATTTCGGTGGAATTAACTGTTGAAGTGTCTAAATCGGACATTTCTATTGAATTGATTATCTCTTCGCTAAAAATGACACAAATTATACAACTAATACAATTATCGACGGTTTTCATTACGTTCGTGAATAAAATTCTGCTGATTTTTACTCACTATAGTATCTATATATAATTTTACGTTGGTAAGTAAAAGACGTCGGTAAGTAAAATCTTACCGACGAGTTGGGTCTCGCAACCAGTAAACATATCCTACTCTCTTGGGAACAGATATGGTAAATAAACGAAAAAGCTTAATCGTGCAAAAACACATTAAATCCTGCAAGATACGAGTAAGCAAACAACGTAAATGTGCGTGTGCGCATGTGCTGTGCCTGTGCGTGTGCGCGAATATGTATGAATGATGTTAGTATGCACGATTTATCCAGAACGACATATACGTACTTAAATTTAGTGTTTAGGTCTGTTTTGATTTCTACTGGAACTGATTTTGGAAGAAATGCAGCGATGTAGATCGGAATTTCATATTAGGAGCAGTTTTTGGTTTTTATCACATGTTTATAAAACAGCTGTATATTTCAAAGGTATGAAAATATATCGATTAATTATGCTTTATGAAATTTTTTAATGCGATGCGTAATTTGTCAGTAAAATATCCTAAAGTAGAATTTAAATGTTAATCCAAATTTGTTCAATGTCTGAATAACGATCAACTTTATAGGAGAATGTGTAAATATATTTTTCAAAGAATATTTAATTTTACATAACTTTCCTTTATGTTTCTTACTACATGGCCAAATAAGTCTAATCATTAAGTAAGATTTAGAATGCTTAAACTATATTTTCGATCATTTATGGAAGCGGGCGATTATGTAGATGGCACGGATGAGGACATAAAGAAAATGGATTCAAAGAAAATGACAAAGGTAAAAAGGTAAAAACAAAGGTAATATTAGCAGTTGATCAAGTGAATGAATCTTCATATGCAAGAAAGAAAAACAGCGTAGCAAGTATGGGGAATATTAAAATTCGTTTTTGAACGTGCAATCCAGACACACATGAAAGACTACTCCGCAAATTAGTTGCTACTCAATTAAAAGTTATAACTCAGTTGTTAAGCATATAAACTATATTTACTACAGCTCAAAACCGAAATGAATTAGATTTTCAAGTAAGTGATTAATGGGTAGACACATTATTATTGGCTGGTTTACCGGAAAGATGCGGATGCAGAAAGTTTTGGTACAGGTGATTCGATTAATACGAAATTATTACAGAACGTTAAATTAAAACCTGAAACTGCCCTGCATTTTCGTCGCGTAATGGTAATAAATTCTCAAATACCTTTAATGGTAAAGTGTTTTGTTATTCATGTAATGAATACAGTTACTTTGCGAGTGAGTGCAAGAATGAGAAAATGGGTTGTACGAATGCGACAAGACAAAATTAGAGGGAAAGTAATTTTATGTATTATATAGTAGGTACTTCAAAAACTCAAAAGCAGGATTGGTTTAACCCTCCTTAAGGCCTCTTTTATTTACAGCGGCAAGCCGCAACGGTCGAACGCCGCGGCCACCGCTGTACCAAATTTTCACGCGGTGAGCCGGTGCGACCGACCGATGTTGTTTTATTTCATATACAGGGTGCTGGCAACCACTTTCGGCAATAAGTCAGCGAACGTACTCTCATTCTAGGTCGGGTGGGTTGGTAGTCCTGCGAGAGCGGGAACGGGCTGCTGCTGGAATAAGAGGCCCCATCCAACTCAATGCATATGACATCAGCACGCCGCATGCGGTTTCTAAGTGAAAGCGGGTGATTTTACAAAACGCCGCTACTTCTGAGACCGCTCCTTTGTGAATAAAAGGCCTCATTTAAGTCAATACATTTTCAAAATCACAGCAATAGACCGATGTGAATAAAATAGGCCTTAGGCGAGCGGTAAATACTTACATAGTTAGGCGCATGGTCTACAATCGTCGACCATTCGTATTTAAAAATAATATGAACAATTTTACTAACGCTTGTTGTGTATTCTTTTGTAATAGTGATGAACAAAATATTAAGGGTTTGTATGTTTACCTGTTGATTTAAAGGTGGTAAAAATCATAAATAAAAATATACCTCATTTACGAACATATATAACGTGTTCTACTAGACATTTTATGGAATTGAAAAAAATATGAAACATTTTATCACACTAAATACATTATATACTCTTAATTTATACATAATTTCTCCTTCACAGTGGCAGGTATTGTTTCTCTGAAAGGCAAATATTGCATGTCTCTCATATAATCTTTGCAGTCATATTTTCTACATTTGATGCAGTCTCGTCTCGTTGATTTATTGTTGTTCATTTGGCATACAGACCAGCGTCCTACATAACTTTCTCAACGAGGCGTATGTATCTATGGTTGCAGAGCACAAATGCCTAATAAAATGTTTGCACGCCTTCGTCATTCTGTAGGTAATTCATTTAGTATCGCTCTTAATGCTATTTTTGGACGTATAAGTTCCCATGCAAAATTTTCAATACATTTTCGCCTTGTAACTTTCTTCGCAGGATTGTTGAATTTATATATGCAATACGCGTTTATGCCAGATAGATTTAGCGAGTTATAAAAACTCACCATAGGTCATCTTTTAGTCGTTCTGGCTACATTATATTTTGGGCAGAGTTGATCGACTAAATCAACGCCTATTTTTGTTTTATTATAAAAGGTTATAATGTCGGGTTTGTTCTGTGCATCTGTGGAGTTGTCTGTAGCATCATCATCGTGCATACTCCACACTAGGATGACGGTTTTATTTTTCTTTGGGCAGGCGGGTACTAAGGTACAATCTTCTTGAAACCCACATATCGTAATATAAGTCTCTCTACGTTTATTTGGTAAAAACGCTTCTGGAATTTTCCACAAATGTCAATTTTTTACTCATTAGAGTTTTCACCTGTTATCCCCTGTTATGTTCCTATAAGTACCTTCTACTGGTTTTACTATGCGAAGAACGATATCCTCGCCGAAATTTCCTAATTTATATGGGCAATCGAGCTGCGTTCCTAGATATGTTCCTAAATCCTATGTATATGCTGTTTTTCCGTTCACTAAGGCAAACGTTTTTACACCATATTTTGTTGGTTTGGTGCGGATATATTGTATAAATGAACATCGTCCTCGGAATACTAAAAGCTGTTCATCCACAGTAAGGTATTTCGTTTTAACACAATTCTTTTGAAAGTTAGCAACGAATAGTTCTAAAATATTTCTTATTGGAGCCAACTTATCAATTTTATTGCGTTCTTCCCTAGTGCTTACGTCATCAAATCGAAAATATCTAATGAGAAACCTAAACATCTTTCCACTCATTGTCAAGTAACAGGCTTCAAGTCCATTTCCTTTAGAATTATTCCATAGTTGAGAGTCATTGTTCCTTGAATTACTTTGAATTTTAATCAAGTAAAAGAAACCGAATAATGATTTAATTTCTTTCTTACCAGTAAGCCTGACATCTCTTTAACGACTAAACGAATTTTGAATTTTACATATATGTATGTATATATATATATATATATATATATATATATATATATATATATATATATATATATATATTTGTTGATTCTGTGATTGATTCTATAATAGAATCAGTAATAATTCAACTTCTGAAGTACACAATTTTTATTTCTTCTGCGCGATCTTTGTCTGAGTTTGCATTTACCTCATTTCGTTTCTCTATCCTTACCAATATATTATTGCAATTCAGAATCATCTTGATCTTGTTCTTCTTCTTCAACAGGTAAGATTATGTCATCTAACTCGTCTTCGATAAATTCATCGTCGGTGTCTATTTCCTTGAACCATTGCAATCAATCACCAGGATTCTTAGATACCATGTAATTCGGGCGCTTTGCATACGACATCGTATACACCAGTATATATCTGCATCAAAAAGTATATGTAATATTATACAATACTAATAATAAATACTACAATTTACAATAATATGTGCACAATACACTAATAATATAACATAATATAACAGCAAAACACAACTTATAAACGGTAAAAACGCACTGATTGTATTACGCAATGTTAAAAATACAGGTACCCAAGACGATACTTAACAATAGTGCCCACTCACTGAAAAGGAATAATCCGAACAGAGGTAGTCTACGATCTTAGACCGCGCGACTAACGAAGGGTTAAGGAATTCTTCAATTCAAATAGAAGTTCACTTATAAATAGGAAAATAAGTAAAAAAACACGGCCATCATCAGTGTAGGAAATAATGCAAAAATCATTGCTACTTAAGTGGGCAATGTCGAAACACGTGCATAGTAATTGAATGATAGTAATCGATCTGTTACATGTTGCGGAGTTTGAAGGCGACGCAGTCAGCAAAATTATCAGGCAGGCTAACGATATATACCAAGGTTTTTGCCGGTAAAAATGTGTTGAAAGATTGTTGACCCCGGAACCAAGACCCCAAGACGAAGGCGAGGAATTGTTTTTGAGGAATGTTACTCAACTGCAATAAATACAATTTTACCTGCAAAGAAAGGCCCGGGTGTAATGGATAAGACTTATTTCCCAAATAAAGTTTGTTGTAAGTGTTAGAGTATTAAATTTTCCATAATGATGATACATGTTTACTAGCAACTAAGACTTACCGGACACAGTTAAATCAGAATTACAACGATTGTTTAACATGAAGATTTTGAACTGGGAGAGCTTAGTGTATGTCAATCAGAATAAATTATAGAAATGTTAAAGAAATTTAACATGAAAAACTGTAAATCTGAGGGCGACATAATTTGGCCCAAGTAAACTATTTAAAAAATTCTTTTATCTTACAAATCCGTATGAAATAAACAAATCAAAAAGATACCCTGTAAGGAGGCTATAAGGACTTTGTTTCTATGCCCAACTTCAAGATCCGATATAGTTTATGAAACTGAAATTTCCCATAAATTCTGTCAAATCCAGAGCGAATGCATTGGACCACTGTCAAATGTACATTTAAAGCTTTAAGCGCAGAGGTGCTTACGTTTTGATCGAGATGTCCAATTTGAAATAAGCAAATATAGCGATGCCCATTCGACTGAAGAAATCAAGGTTAAGGAACACGTTCTATAACTGGGTAGGTATTGACATTTCAAGGGGTAGTAAAAACAACCGGCAGTCGCTTTATAAACAACAAAAGCTGATTGTATGGCATTTTCTGCATCAACTCAAGAATGCAGTTGGGTAAGCTTACCTAAATTTGGTTGAAAAACGTACTTTGTGATAAGGCACAATTGATTTATTAAAAATCATCACCATCTTAGGACCAAACATACTACTATAATGCATTGCTTAAGGAAAATTCAAGGTAAGGAAATTAATATGTCCTCATGCCAACAAATGAAATGGTCGCTGATGTGTTAACAAGACCTACTCATGGTCCCAAAATCAAATTTGGTAGAAGGTTGAAAAAATAACACTTATAGGAGAGTATCCAGATAGTTATTAAACGTCAATTATTTATTATTATTATTGACAGTTGTAATTTAATTTGCTCTTCTTGAGTATTGTGAAAACTTAAATCATCAAATCGTCCTCAAGCTTGAAATGGAATATGTTTGCCCAGCAATTTTTGTTCATATTACATGTAAATGTAATCACAAACATATTTTGTTACTGTGTCGGTGTATCTACTATCACATACTACTGAAATATCTAGACATTGCCTTTTTCAGGCCTTTGAAGACAGCTTGGAGCTCTAAACACTTTGTTGGAAATGAAGTCATATATGCAAATTCGTTATGTCTGTGAGGCATATTCTTTAATAAGATTAACGCTTGAACTCAAGTAGACACTTAATGACCCATAGCATAGAAATTAATTTCTCGATTAGACAATCAAAAATATTATCGCTCAGAATTTCTGTGAAAACTCATCCATCAATTTAATTAAAGACAGTAAAAGTTGTGCAGAAAAGAAATCAGCCACAAAGAAAGCCTTCAAAAACAGGTAAAATTGTGAAAACAATAATAGTAATTCAAGTAAAGGAAAATAGTAATGAGCACTTCAAGTGAAGGAAAATTTGCACTGATCAAATCTGGAAGTGAAAAGCACAACTGATCTACATATTCATATACAGTACGTCCCTGGATTGACTTCATTATAGGAGAAATTGTTCAAAAATGTTTGAATCTTTTGATATAGTGGGATACCAACTTGCTTGGTCTGAAAATAATGTTAAACACCGTTTTAGGTTTTAAAATTCTAGTTGACCTTGACAATTAAAGAAGGAAGCATTTTATTTGAAGGAAAGTACGTCATACGGCAAAATGTTATTAAGGAAAGTTGTTTGGAATATCGGATTGACTTGAATTCTGCAGCAAAGTATTCTGTACTAAAAAAATGAAGAAAGATTGTAATAAACTATCGTATGCATGACATATTATATGATAATTATAACCAAATTTTTGAGGTAACCGTCTTTGCATAGCCCGTGGACTATAATAAAACGTCGAAAATTGAAAACAATAGGTACAAAACTATGAATTTACTTAAAAAAATATTTACAATGCAATTATTACAGTTAGTCATGTTTATACTAGATGGTACAATTCCTCAATTTCATTAATCGTATTACTGGACAAACCTTGGTAGTTATCTCATTTAAAACTAATTAAACCAAAAAGTCAAGTGAATTTTCAATTTGTTATGCCTACTTTTGTACTCGTTTTCATTTTAACGCACTAATATCTACTATCATAAATGATAAATGTATTATTTTGAAAATATTGAACGTTATAATTCATTTTAAATATTCACTATATTAATTTTTTAATTAAAATGAAAAATTTATTATGTGCCAATCGTGGAGGAATTGAAATTGAGTTTCACTATTTTGAACAAAATACTTTAGTACACACTTTTTTTTGAAAACTTGTACACAATGCTTTTTTTTCGGTAGTAAAAATGTCAACCTTCCTTAATAATATTTTGCCGTGTTAATGGCCGAAATAGCAATTTTCTTCAATATAAAAGAGTTCTTTTCTTAATTGTCCCAATTAGTTAAAAACTAAAAAGGTACTTAAAATTCTTATTAGACCAAGCAGGGCGGAATATCAAAACATCAAAGGGAGAGTCAAAAATGTTTGATACAATAAGTGAAGGAAATCCGACGACACAGTATAGCTGTGTCGTATAAAATAAAATAAATATAATCTTTTGTGCTAATGAGGAAGTACGTGACAGTTCACTCATTAACGGAGGTAAACAGAAACACAACCTAGGCCAGAAACAACTAATATTTGTTTAGGATTTTTTTAGCCAGCATGGATCTTGATGAAACCTTTTGATATTTTCTTATTTAGACGTATATTTAAGAATTAAAAAGGTTTGGTTCTCGGGAAATGCCCCTTGCCCCAAGACAGCCCCCCTTTGGGGCAAGTGGGGTAACAGACACTAGACTGAAAATTAAAAAAAAGAAAAGAGTGGGGGTTTCGAGGGCGCTGATTACGAATCCGATGTATAAAAAAAGTTAAAATTCAACATGGTGTATGGAAAATGGATAAATTTGCATTATTTCTAAAAATTATTGAAAAAACTATATAAAAATCATTACATAACGATAAATTATTTATTTTGAACATATGTATTTTAATAAATATTGAACAATGAGAAAATTGTAAAATTCAAAATGGCGCCGGAAAACTAATTTTTAATATTGGAAAATAACATATCTTTGTAACAGATCCATAAAATTTTTAATGTATATTACGGACGGGGTACAAGGTGAGGAATGGATATATGGAGGAAAAAATGTAGCAAAAAGGATGACTGAAACAGTACATAAAATATGGAGAGGGGAAGGATTTCCAGAGAGGCGAAGAGAAGGACACATATGTACGGTGCACAAAAATGGGGACAAAAAACAAGTGACAAATTACAGAGGAATCACTTTACTAAACACGGCACATACAATATACGCGACGGTACTGGAAGATCGGTTGATGGTGGAAGCAGAAAAAAAAGAAATTGCTACCAGACAGGATTTAGGAAAGAAAGAAGTACGATAGACAACATATACATTCTGAAACAGATGACAGATAAGGAGTTAGAAAAGAAAGGGGGGAAAATGGTAGCGGTATTTGTGGACCTAGTAACCGCATTTCACAGGGCGAACAAGCAAAAGCTGAGGAAAAAGAAGATGAACGAAAGATTAATAGGAAGGGCGTAAGAAATATATGAAGAAACAAGGAATAGGGTGACGGTGAAATGGGAATTAAGTGAAGGATTTATAACAAGGAAGGGACTGAGGTAAGGATGTCCACTGAGTCTAAGCCTGTTCGCAATATACGCAGGAGATCTAGAGGAGACATTAAATGAGCAACAGGAAGGAGGAGTGGTGGAGAAAAGACAATAAAGCTAGAGACCATATAAAAGAACGAGTGAGAAAAGGGAATAAATTAATAGGGCAAGTGTGGAGTGTAGGAGAAAGACTGTTCGGAATGGACTTAATGAAAAGGAAATTATTATTTGAAAAACTATGGGTGGGGGGCGGAAGTGTGCGGGTGGAAGGAGTATAAAAAGATAGGACTGCAAGAAAAATACTGGAAATGGGTACTTGGAGCGGAAAGGGAAACACCGGGATACATCATCAGAGAGGAGGTGCAAGCATAAAAAATAAGGGTGGAGGCGGTAATGATAGCAATGAAGTACGAGGAGGAAATAAGCAGAAGACCAGAGTGTAATATATTACAAGAATGCTGGAAGGAAATAAAAGAAGGAAGAATAAAATATGGACAAGAAACCACCAAAGAATATTATGAAAGAAATGGGTATGCGAAAGGAGAAGTGGAGAGATTAAGAAGGGAAGGTGTGTGTGAGCGTGAGAGAGGACATAATTATAGAAGGGACAGGGATATCCAAAGGCAGGAAATGGATGAAGGTGAAGGAAGGTAAATATAATACAAACTATAGGAAGATCAAGGGAGAAGGGATGCCCGGATACTTGAAAGGAGAAGGGAGGAAGGAAAGAAAGAAAATAATAGCGAGATTTAGGTATGGAAATGAAAAATCAACAAATATTGGAGAAGAGACTAAGGCAGAGTATGTAGGCTATGCAGGGAGGGATGGAAACGATCAACCATATGATGAAAGAATGCAGGGAGGTAAAAGAAGAGGAGAGGACTGGGGGAAAAAGGAAGAGGTGGGGACTGGATGGAAGAAATATAAAAAAGAAGAAGACAGTTAGGGGGCGAGGAAGACAGTGTAGGTGGAGTGAGGAAAATAGAGACATTAGAAAGTAAATTGTAAATAGTAATTAGAATTGTAGTAAATGTAAAAAGTGCATACAGTCCTTTGCAATATTGTTAAATAAGCAAATAAAGATATTAAGTAAGTCGTAAAAAAATATGAAAGGTTCTACGACTTGCGTTAATTGTGAAGGTAATAACTGTTCCAATTCTAAAAATGTTAATATTGCTGATGATACCCTAGAAGATGCTGCCAACTGTCAAATTATATGTTCTCACAAACAAAGAAAAACAATTATTTTGATACAATATTTTGAAAAAATTATTTTTGTACTATTATTTTCACAAAAATAGATCTATATTATTTTGTTAAGTTATCTACCTACCACACATATCACATTTTAAATAAAAATTTGATACTTTTCCGATACCATTTTGAATTTTCCAATTTCCCTATTTCCCGAGTTTTCCAACGATATGTATCCAAATAACATAAATTTATAATAATCATTTTTATAGAAATTTTTCAAAGAAACGCATTTTTTCTTTTACAAAAGTAATTTTCCCAACGCCATTTTGACTTTTCTAATTTCCCGATTTTTCCAACATTACGTGTCCAAATAATATAAATGTGTACTAAATGCTCTCAAATTTTATAGATATGTTACAAAGATATGTTATTTTCCAACATTAAAAATCAGTGTTCCGGTGCGATTTTGCATTTTCCAATTTTCTCATTTTCCAATGTTTATTAAAATATGTTCAAATTACATAATTTATCGTTTTGTAATGATTTTCAGATAATTTTTTCAATTACTTTTAGAAGTATTGCAAATTAGGTACTTTCTCCCTAGGTCTAAATAAGAAAATTGCAAAAGTTTCATCAAAATCCCTGCTGGGTAAAAAAATTCCCTAACAAATATCGATTTTCGGTTCAGTTCCCTGGCTTAACCCTGTTCAGAGCGTCTGTTGGGTCTTCTTGGCTTTAGATTTTTTTAATATGTTACGATAGAAACGGGAAACCGACTAAAATCTATTCTATCAAATCAATAGAATGTATAACACTTCTGATTAGCTCTTACATACTTTTGAGCTTTGTCTTTGTTATTGTTTTAAGAATGTGTACTTTATTTTTTAAAATAATTCATTATTTCGAAAATGCGTTACTTTATTTCCGGATTAACCAGCTGCCACTTGTACGTTTTTAATAATTCGATAATGCGCTTTCCGATTTTAATCGGAGAAAGGTGGTTTGTTAATAATAGGCATATTACACAGAATTAGTACCTTACTGCCACTCTGTTTCAGAGTGTAACTTCGATCACCACTTTCGCACTCCGAATGCTGCTTCCATTTCTTTAATTTTTGTTTTCGTTTATATATACTTATTACATATTACCATTGTTCGTACTTAATCGATTTTCTTTTTACAGGGATCTATGCAAGTTGCAAAGGTGTTACCGTACGTCACCAAAGAAAGACTATGGAGTTGCATGCATATAAGTGATAATCCAGCCCCAGAGCATGTTAAGCCAATTTTATAAAATATGTTTTTAATTGTTAGTTATTTTATATCTACTCTTTGTATTTCATCTAAATTCACATATTATTACAAAATAATAAATTTATTTGAAGAGAAAAGAATAAATAATTACAGTACAAGTATTGAATTGTTGAACCTAGTTTGTTAAATATTTTATATAATGCTGATATGTAAAATTAAATTATAACTAATTTACTTAAGTAAATTGTAGGTACACTTGTAAAGAAAAACCCTACATTTCTATCAGAAGCTGAAATTTACAGGCATTATTGTACTATGAGCATAAATATACTAATTTTAACTAAATCTAAAGCATAAATTATTTTATCTTTATGTACACTAGCGATTCCTATTATACGTATGGCATACGGAGTAGTAAATTTAATATTAATCTTCTGGTTCACCTGTGTCTCGCTGAATTCTTATTTACTTCATTTACAGTAACACTGGTTGGAGTAGCACTTGTAACAACCTAAAATATAATTAATATATAAATTAATTAATTTTTTATGAGGTTAGCGTTTCGTGAGAATACGCTTATTAAGAATAAGGTAATTACACCTGCTGTATTCGTTTCAAAATACTAATACTATCTACGATCTCCATGTGAAAATAAAAGTAAAACTTTCAGATGTTATACTTACTCTTGAGTGTCCACTAAACGTTTCAACCGTCGAATTAAGAAGAGCCGATACAGACGTTAAATCCATTAAACCAAATAACGGATGACTAGTAGATTTTGGTTCTTCCGTTGTTGTGGTGATTAATTTATTTACTGCAACAAATATTGCTATAATTATATACAGTGATTTGATTTTTGTACTTACTGAGATGAGGCCACTCGCTGTAAATAATTTTCAACCCATTTTTATTGAATGTCGTTTTATTTTTGTTATCTCCATTGATAATAACCGCAAATTTTGAACTTAAAGCTACATTTGGTGATTCAGTATGTGGGAAAAGCTTATCATTTATTTCCTTTGGTATAAGGAATTTCCATGGTTGTGGTGTTACAACATAAATTTTTTCTCTGGTAAGTGGTGAAATTGACATTTGTAGCTGTTCCCAATTAGGCAACGTTGATAAAATAGGCACCATAGACGCGATATTTGTTTTTTTACTTCCTTCAGTTGTTGATACTGTCCTGTCGGTTATTATCACATTTGTGTCAACCGCTTTACTTCTAACAGTGGTACTAGACTCTTGAGCATTTACTTCAGTATTTCTATACGTGGTATTTTCTAATGTTATGTATGGATGAGTGGTTAAATATTCAGCTGGTATAATTTTTGAGGGTATCAATTTTCCACTCGGACTACTTGATTTTGGCACATTTGCTATCGTATTTGAAAACTCTTGCTCAGTCCAGCCATCAATATTTTTTTGTAATCGAAATATGTCGTTTGATTTGTGCTCACTTTTGGTCACAAAATCATTAATATTCAATACAGATTCTGTTGGGGTTTGAGCGGTTACAGTAATCTGCTTAGATGCCTCAGGAGAATAGTCCAATGCGTAATTATCCCAAACAGGTGATTTGTTTGCTAAAGGTGGTTGAGTATGTAAAGGTAAATAAGCCGATGCATCACTTTTTATATCGTTTATTTTATAAGGAATTATTATCTGCACATGCTTGGGTTTTTTAGTTGTTGGCCAGGAAGGTTGATTAATTGGGGGTGGTACCATTGCTGTTGATAAAAGAGAAAGGTTTGGTACCCAATCTGCATAGTTTAGCACGGGTGACTCAAATGGGCTTTTTTGCTTAATTCCATTATGCAAAGTTTTTTCTCCAGTAATTACTGTCGGTTCATTTATATACGTTATCGAACTAGGTTCTACTGGCTTTTGTGTTGTGGATGGTTGTAAAAATATTTTAAATTGCTGATTTTCAGTAGATGCACTATTAATTTGTTGACTTTCACTTGATAAGAAGAAGCCATCGTTGTTAGCATATTGCGAGTTAACTGAATTTCCTGAGTTTGTAGTTTGCACATTCCAAGGTTTAATAATATTCAACGGTAAATTAGAGTTTGCAAATGACTGTGAAGTTACTACACCAGGAACATTGTTTAGAGGTGTAGGCAAGAGTAAGTCAGAGTGGTAATTTAGACGATCATCCTGAGGGTGTTGGAAACTAGGTACTGTAGCTGAAGGATTTGATATTTCTTGAGTATTCAGTTGTGGTACATTTACGTTAATAAATGGAGAGTTATTAGCTAAGAATTTCACAGGTTCATGCAGCTGGTTGTTGCGATTTTGGTCTTGTATATGATTAAAGTATGTGGAATTTCGAATACTGTCTGACGAGTGTGTGTCTTGTACAATAATGGGTTGTTGATTGAAGTCCATCTGGTTATTGCCGTAATTAATATTCTCGTTTGATATTTCATCACTACTAGCAACTACCTCACTATAGGTGACTGAATAACATTAACTGGATGCTCGATCGTTGAAACAAAGTCTGCAATTCGTATGCTTGGAATTAGCTGTACGCTTTTAACCGATTCTTGATTGTTTGTATTACTTTCTACATGATTGATAAACTGTGAGTTATGTATTGGAGCAGTTGAGGTGTGGCTAAAAGCTGGATTTGATGAAACGCTAAAGGTGGTTTGTAAATTCTGTGAATGTACCTCTAGTTCCGGTAATTGTAATGGAATATTATAATTTGTAAGTATTGGGGCATAACTTTTGAATACTTCGGATTCTACGTTTGGTGGTTTAAATGATAATGATAACGCGTTTGTTGTTTCGATTGGGTAGTTCTGCTGATCCGGTGGTCTTGCAAAGTTAAGTGGAATTGGAGGTCCGTGATTAGCAGTAGGATGAGGCGTTTTAAATTTTCCTTGTTGATATTTGTTTTTAAAAAGTTTGTACCGGTTTGGATACTTGAACACTGGAGATTTTCCAGTAGGAGGAGGCACAAAAAAGGTAGCTGGTACATAATTATTTGGTGGTGCTTTAAAATTTGGATTGATATTGGAGTGATACCCTAGCTGATCGTTTGAAACTCCGTAACGTGTAGGTGGTGGTGGAGGACCATGTTGATGAGTTGGTGTGGGAGGTCCATACTGTTGAGTTGGAAGACGAGGTGGTCCGTATTGATGTGTTGAGGGAGGTGGTAGGCCGTATTGGTACGCAGGTGGTCCGTACTGGAGAGCCGGTGGTTGATGTTGATTGGGTTGTACAAATCCAATTACAGTATTGTGCCCTTGTCTACTTGCGATTGGCACCCAAGGCTCTTGGTTACAGGGGTTACAAAATTGTTGGCCTTGCTGTGGATATTCAGGTGCATATCTTCTATTTGCTTCAATTGGTGTTGGATCTGATACAGGTTCGTTAGTTGTTCCACCAAACGGAAAAATCCAACTAGCTAATTTTGACATAAGAGACGGTTCATCATGGGACTGCGTTACTACGAATTGTTGCGTTAATCCATCTACCTTATATTGAGAGACGTTACTAAAATTACCTTCTGATTGAGTTTCTAGAATGAGGCTTAGTAGCACGAACGAAATTATCTGAAAAAAAATGTGCATATCAATAAAAATAAAAATTTATTAAAAATTGTATTAAATACATAAATAAAAAGTTTACCTCGGGTAGGATTTTAACCTACGACCTATACCTTGCAAGAGTATATATTTACTTTTGAACTTATTCGTTCATAACAAAACTTATAATAAGAAAATGTTATTGATTGCTTAAACGTAATGAATACATTTTCATACAGATCACTTCCATTTAACAACTTGTACGTGACCCTATCGTTTACTAACACTTAGAAAATAGTAAATAACGGCGACCTTAATTTTATGTAGGTAAAGTTTGTAATTTGATGTTTGAATATTCAATTTAAGCACGACATAGAAATTCTTGTTTTAAAAAGGACCGATTTCTTAAATTATAATCACAAATATACTTCAATTAGTTAGAATTATGTTCTTATTAAACAAAAAGGTCAATTACACAAACTGAATGATGCTCACTTGAAATTCAAAAACACCTCTTAAAAAATAATTGTGGTTACATTTCGTTGAGATTAATTTTTAACTTTCATCTGTAATTACAAGCGTATAACTAATCAACTAATAATTTAGATTGCTTTTACTTAACACTCACGAATGAAGTTAATGAATAGGTAGTGAATGAGCGTAAAAATTATACATGTTTAATTACATATTTAAAATTTAAAATAGAATCTGTTCGAATGTGATATGATATTATGTATGATGGCTATAATAAAGATTGAGCAGAGCATAGTTTATGGAACAGATTTCTTATAAAATTTTGATGAATTCACTTTTGTGAATTTTTTTAGGTTTAATTTAACTGTGTTCTTAGAAAAGTGAAGGTAATTAAGATTACACAGTTGATGATGTTTATTTATTGACGCAGTGCAATCTATTGTTTGTATTTTTTTTGATGTAATATGTGATAATTAAATGTTCTTTGGACACAACAATGTTGTGTGAGGAATGTATATATTTGGTGACAAGGTTAACTAGATTCTCTTCTATGCAGGCGTTTCATATTCTTGTCAACTTTCAGACTATTTTTGTTGGTATAGCACAATTTCTTTAAGCGCGATAAAACCGATTGTTATAAGTGTTTACTTGCCAAAGTCATCTAGTTTGGGCTAACTGATATGCTGACCAATTGGGTTTCCACATTCGTTTATAAAAGACGAATGTGTGTCGTACTAGATGGTTTTTTTTCAAAAGAAGCTGGCACTAACGCGGACGTGCCACAGGGGTCAGTTATAGCTCCTACACTTTTCTGCTGCACATAAATGATTTTATTTCTACAACGATTAATCCGATCTATTGCGTTGCTAACAACATCATTCTTCATTGTAGTTCATCTCAGTCAGCTCATAATAGTAATCCGCCTTCTTTCTCAATCTAAATACCTTAAATCTGAAATGGTCATTTCGATCAACAAAGACATCCAACGTATTCTTGTATGAGGAAATAATAATCTGCTTAAATTTAATAACAAAACTCAATGTTGCCTTGTGTCCGCCCAAAAGATCGACAATTTCCTACTGAAGTAAGAATGGATCAGATCTTAAGTTATCAGCCCTATTACTATGTTGGAAACTGTATCTTCAAATTTATCATGAGTTAACGACCTTCTGTTAGTTACTAAAGTATCTGCTCGTAAAATAGGGTTTTGGTACAGATCTAATCAGTACTTCATCTCTCAATAACCATTTCTGCTACTTAAGGACCAAATTGGACCTTATCTAGAATATAATTCCCACCTCTGGGTTGGTGCTCCCCAATACTCTTCCGATATCGTTGATCGTATTCAAATAATGGCGATTAGGGTTATAAATGTCCCAGTCTTAACTTATGACGTACAGTCCCTTGAACATAGAAGAATCGTTTCAATTCTTTCTTTGTACTAACGGTATTACGATGGCTATTGTGATGCTGAGTTACATTCCTTGAAACCATCTCGGGCCATCTTTGCTAGGAGTACTCGGTTTTCACATTCACATAATCAATGTCAGTACAAATCTCCACTTGTACAAAACTAGCGCAGTCCACATTCTTTTACACTGTTTCTAAACTCTTGAATGATCTTCCCAGTTCCTGTTTTCCTCTCACTTATAATGTAAAAATATTTAAGTTAGCCGCTCATAGAAATCTCTTGGAAATTCAATATCCCCCTATCCTAAGTGTTTCGGGGTGCCTTAGCACATTTGCATCTGCAACATAAAATTGTGTTTATTTTCCCAACATGTTTATGCAACATGTTTATTGCAATACAACGGTCTCTTATGTTTGTAAACTCGAGAGGCTAAATGTTATGCAGCGCACGATTTCTAGCCATACAAAATTAGGCATAAGTGATAATAAATCAATCGGCCTATATGACGTAATATTGCTACTCCAAGAAGAGCCCAGTAATATAATTCCCAAGATTCGTAAAAGGTAAAGAATGCACACTATGAGTCGTTCATCACCGATCGAGGAGGATTCACATGCCGGTTCTATAAGAATTGATTGAAACGAGCTTGCTACTCCTTTGTTGTTAATAAAGTAGCAATCCGCCACATTTTGTTTTTGATTCCGACAAACATCCGAGCCTCCTAGGCGGTTAAACGTGCATAAGCCATTCTGGAAAGCAGTTCGAGGTCTTTGTTGGTGATTCCAGCATTCGAAACTTTGTTGATGGATAATTATTCAAAACGTGTTATAACAATTTATGTTGGTATTGGCAATACATCACGCACCTTATCGTGCTTAGTCAGCCAATGATTGCTTAGAAAGTTAATTGGGGGGTTCTATTAACTACACCATGTGTACGAGTTAAGCACTAATCATAATTAAGATGTAACAGAGGATTATCACGGTAAGTGGTAGTAAATCAACGTCCCTATAGGGTGAGAAACCGGTTTTTTCATCCTGACAATCCGTAGTTATGATCATGTCAACAAATTAATCACTTTATTTCTGTTGTATATATTTTCATTTTGTTAATTTGGTTAATAAACTGACAAAATTATTTATAATTATTGTCCTTTAGTAATATATTCGTAAAATAGTCTTGAAAAATACAACTCATAAGAAGAATATTTGTTTAATTCAGAATTTTATGTTTTTTTATTTTTTTGTATAAACATTTTAATTATTACATTAATCATCCTACTTATGGTGTTACTAATGAAAAATATGGGAATGGGACCGTGGTTGTGGACGTAACGGAATCAATCTGTTTTGTTTGCTGTTTGTTTGCTGTTGAAGAGATTCTCCACATTTTGTCCAAATGATTCTCAGAAATTAAGTAACCACTCACTTGTACTCATTCGGATTTGCATTGTTGTGAGCAATATATCATTACCCTGTTAAGTTTGGCGAATGATGAAAATTTTTAGATCACTAGGAAGGTTTCTCTGCCAGTTAAGAGTGTGATTTGTTTATTTACTTTTTTTCATATTCTACTGTTGAAGATTGCATCGGCATAACAATGGATGCGGTAATAACTTCAGCCCACCTCACCATAAGCAATTCTTCTGTAGACATACGTGAGAAACGACATTCGCTTGGTAAGTAGCCGCGCTAGTGAACGAATACTCTCGACGTCCGCTAGCGTAGACACACCAAAGCCCATCGACTCATACTAATGCAGCTCTTGCAAGTTGGACCAAAATTTTAGTAAGCTATGATTGAGGTACGAGCAGCAGATGTGAACCGGTACATCTGTTTCTGAAGACGAATGTAAATGTCATTAGATGATCCATCCTAAATGCACCATAGTTAGGTGCTTCAAATTTTCTTTGTTACTTACGCAAGTATATATATATATATATATATATATATATATATATATATATATATTACAAGGTGTCCCAACGATTTGGGGGTGGAAGATTACGCCTATACTGTTGATTTAATAGAAAATCTTATAACAGATTATTTTAGTCAACAACGAGGAGCATCTTGTAAAAATATTGTTGTATATACAGGGTGTACTACACTAAACTTGTGTCTTTTTTAATGGAACACCCTATATATTTTAATATATTTGAATTCTATGTTGTTATTGACATTTCTATGTAAAAAAATTAGTCAATTAAGTAGGCTCGTATTTCGCCATATTAAAAGATATCGGAGTGAAATTTTGGGACTTGTTTTTTCAATATGTCTAGGTTTAACTTCTACATTAAGATTGCAGACTCTTTTCTTTGCATACACAGGGTGGTCCATTTTTTCTCAATGTTGTTTTTCCCGTTTTTTTTAAATGACACACCCTGTATTTTATTACAGATTTGAATAGCATTTTTTATAGGCTTGAATAGATACTGACTTTTTACTACCTATTCCTAAGTGTTTTTGAATATTTAGTGATAAAGTTGAAAATTGCAAACTTTTTTTATCTTTGTTAAATTTGTAACAATATAAAATAAATAAAGACAATATAATAATTTACATAAAAACAAAAATGAAACAATGCTAATTGCTATAAAACCGTGAAGCTATCGGTTTATGACACAATTCGACATTTTGCACTATAAAAGTGCAACGCTTAATAATTATTTACTCGTACAACTGCATAACTATAACTTTAACTTAAAACTTAACGTAAACTTTAAAATGGAGGTAAAGAACACAATGAATTACAAATTTTATATTAAATGTTTAAAAATGTTTCCATTTGCAGCAATGCACATTGTCAACCGCCTAGTAAAGGTTGCTTTGACATTTTGAAGGGCGCTTCTTCGAATACTTCGAAAAGCCTCAGTAATTCGAGGTTTCATATTCGCTTGTGTAGTAGGCAAATCCCTATACACCTCCTGTTTCACATATCCCCACAGAAAAAAGTCTAGGGGAGTGAGATCGGGTGATCTCGCTGGCGAAACAGAGGGACCACTTCGACCTATCCAGCAATCTTCGCGCCAATTTTGTAAAAACCGACGTACTCTGTTATGGTAGTGCGGCGGGGATCCATCATGTTGGTAATACATAACTTGTCGAGTATGTCAAGCAACTGTGGCAAATCTTCTTGAAGGAATTGCAGATATCTTTCGCCTGTCAGGAACCATCGAAATGAAAGATCCTATTACATTAGTATTGATAATACCACCCTACACATTCACAGTCTACTGATTCTGGTAATCTACTTGTCGTACCCAGTGAGGATTTTCAACGGAGTAATAGTAACCATTATGTCTATTAACGACTCCTGTGCTATTAAAACTTGCTTCGTCGCTAAATAGCACAAAGTCAACAAAATCGGCTCGTTGGTTAATTTTGTCCAGAATAAATTGCAAAATGCGTCACGAGTTGCGAAATCTTTCGGTCGTAGGCTTTGATGCAAACACAAATTGTATGGGTGATATTTATGTTTGCGTATAATTCTTTGTATTGAACTTTCGCTCAGATCTACTTGTACCGTAATCTGCCGAACACTTACGTCAGGATCTTCTTCTAAATTTAATAAAACTGTCAACTCGTTTTCTTCGTTTGCAACTGTACGATTTTCTACATCTCTTTTTTTGTACGTGACATTTCCTGTCTCTTCAAATCGTTCTGGAAGAAGTTGAAACGCTTCAGGTCTTGCATGTCTAGCTGAAGGATACTTTTATTTATAAATTATGGATGCCAACAAACAGTTCCTTTCAGCTTGCCCCAAAACATAGCTCATATTAATCAGCTCTTCTTTTGAAAAATGTATCGCACACTAAGTAAATAACGATGTCACTATCAGGTAATTATCTGACAATTCTTCTCGAATTATTTGTAATATGTGGCTTTCATTTGTTAAGTTGTTAAGAAACAGAAAAATACAATGGAAAACCAAGCTACTGTTAATCATTGTATTCTTTAATTCAATTTTAAGGTTTATAGTTATGTAGTTCTGCGAGCAAATAATTATTAAGCGTTGCTCTTTTATAGTGCAAAATGCTGAATTGTGTCATAAACCTATAGCGTCATGGTTTTACACCAATTAGCATTGTTTCATTTTTTTTCTGTGAAATATGATATTGTCTTTATTTATTTTACATTGTGACAAATTCAACAAAAATAAAAAATGTTTACAATTTTCAACTTTATCACTAAATAATTCAAAAACACTTAGGAATAGGTAGTATACAGTATCTATTGAAAGCCCGTAAAAAATGCTATTCAAGCCTGTAATAAAATACTGACTGTCATTAAAAAAAATTAGAAAAATAACATTTATCAAAATGGACCACCCTGCATATGAAAAGAAAAGAGTCTGCAATTTGAATATACAAGTTAAGACTAGCCAGATTGGAAAAATAAATCCCAAAATTTCACTCGGATACCTCTCAAGATGGCGGAACAGGAGCCTACTTAATTGACTAATTTTTTTACATAAAAATGTCAATAATTTAGGAACCGTTAGTCGTACCTTATATCATTTGCTCAGCATTTAACAGATAATTCAAATATATAAAAATATATAGGGTGATCCATTAAAAAAACGCAAGTTTAGTGTAGTACTCGAAAATGGGACACCCTGTATGTACAAAAATATTTTTACAAGATACTCCTTGTTGTTGACTACAATAATCTGTTATAAGATTTTTTTGTTGAATCAACAGTATAGGCGTAATCCTCCTTCCCCAAATAGTTGGGACACCCTATATATATATATACAGGGTTATTCAAGTTATACGACACGGAAGATTGTGGCTATATATTTTAGTTTTAAGAAAGTTTTATTTTTTGAGTGAATACATATCTATTCACATTTTACATTTTAAAATTATAGTCACAATATACAGGTTGCCCCAAAACCCAATACATGTCAAAGTTGTTTTTTTAAAATAGGACACCCTGTATATTCTTACTTTTTCGATTTATACGGTCAAAATAAAAGTGAGTTTCATTAAGGTTTACCTCTACTAAACCTAAAGGCTTCTAAGATATATTATCTTTTGTGAAAATGTAGTAATAATTTCGACACGTTTGTAGTTAAATTTTTCATGAGCGCTTCTGTACTAAATTTGGGTACTGTTCAACTAATTGAATAAGTTTCATGTTGCATTTGTGAAAAATTGATTATCTTATACAAGGTGTTCAAAAATGTTGACCTTACATTGTCAATATTTAAATTGCAATAACTTGGTTATTTCAAATAGAACCCCCTGTATTTGATATCAACGTCAGTTGTAGAATTGTATTCTCTATCAAACGATATTACACTTCCCTATAACTAAATATTACAGTTCTCATGAAAAACTCACATTTAGTGAAAGTACACCGATTTTAACTATTTTAACATCTATCAAGTCAACCATGAAATTTTTACAGGTAAAATTTTATTGCTGTCAGTTGTTGACTTAAAAATAATAAAAAAAAAAAATTATTACAAAAATAAAGATAAATGAAAATATGATGAAAATGCAAAAAATAACCGTTTACTATTTATAATAAATGTTGAAAGTGACGACCGTCTGATTCCAAACACATTTGTATTCGCTTTTCGAAACTTCTACCAACATTGGATAACATTTCTGGTTGGATACTTTGGAAGGCTTCACTGATACGGTCCTTCATGTTATCTGGTGTAGTTGGGAGTGTATTATAAACAATCCCTTTCACATATCCCCATAGAAAGAAATCCGGTGAAGTAAGTTTTGTGGAGGCCAACACTGGGGGCCATTTCTTCCTATCCAACGATTTTGGAAATGAGTATTTAGAAAATCTCGTACGTCACGATGATAATGTGCGGGAGCTCCATCCATTTGCAACCACATGTTCGCCCTCTTGTTTAAGGGGATATCTTCCAATAAAATTGGAAGTTCATTTGATAAAAATTCTAAAAATAATCTTCCATTTAAATGCTCATTAAAAAATATGGACCAATTAAACATTCGCCCATTATTCCGCCCCAAACATTAACTGACGACCTGTGTTTATTATCAACTGTTCTAAATTGATGCGGATTGCAGTCTAAATAATAATGGAAGTTATGCCTTGACGTAGCCATTATTGTGAAATATGCATTCATCGCTGAATAGAACTAGATTGGAAAAGTTATCATTTTCTGCGATTTTATCGAGTACCCAGATACAAATCTAACTCGATTATCAAAATCATTTACCGAAAGTTCTTGGTGACGTTGGATTTTATAATCATGGTGTTTATGTTTATTAAGAATTCTAGAAACGCTAGCTTGACTAACGTTAATATTCTGGACTATTTGGTTTTTCCCTATATGGGGATTTTCTATTACGGAGGCGATAACATCAAATTCAGTGTCTTCGTCCTGTGTCACAGGTTTCGTTCTGGTCGGCTTTTTATACTCAACACTTCCACATTGCCTGAATTGAGCCAAAAGTCTTTCAAAAACATATTTGTTCGGACGATTCCCATTAGGAAATCTCTGAGCGTAAACTTGTGACGCCAATAAACAGTTTTGTAGACATTCTCCAAGAATAAAAATCATATCGATTCTTTCTTCTTTGCCGTAAACTTCCATTTTGGATAATGAATTATAATAGAACTCCCAAACTAACTCGACAGAATGAATTGCAACATAAGAACTGACATAAATAACCTGACAGCAATAACATTTAACTTGTAAAAATTTCATGGTTGACTTGATAGATGTTAAAATAGTTAAAATCGGTGTTCTTTCACTAAATGTGAGTTTTTCATGAGAACTGTAATATTTAGCTATAGGGAAGTGTAATATCGTTTGAAAGAGAATAAAGTTCTACAAATGACGTTGATATAAAATACAGGGGGTTCCATTTGAAATAACCAAGTTATTGCAATTTAAATATTGACAATGTAAGGTCAACATTTTTGAACACCTTGTATAAGATAATCAATTTTTCACAAATGCAACATGAAACTTATTCAATTAGTTGAACAGTACCCAAATTTAGTACAGAAGCGCTCATGAAAAATTTAACTACAAACGTGTCGAAATTATTACTACATTTTCACAAAATACAAAATATCTTAAAAGCCTTTAGGTTTAGTAGAGGTAAACCTTAATGAAACTCACTTTTATTTTGACCGTATAAATCGAAAAGTAAGAATATACAGGGTGTCCCATTTTAAAAAAACAACTATGACATGTATCGGGTTTTTGGGACAATCTGTATATTGTGACTATAATTTTAAAATGTACCTCTGATAGATATGTATTCACTCAAAAAATAAAACTTTCTTAAAACTAAGATATATAGCCACAATCTTCCGTGTCGTATAACGTGAATAACCCTGTATATATACATATATATATATATATATATATATATATATATATATATATATATATATATATATATATGTATAATATTAATGTTTTGTGTTTTATTTATGAGTGAATACCATTTTATCCTTTTGGGGAAGAAATCGTGTATTGTTTATTCATTTTTTTACAATTTTAAACGTTTAGGTAACAATTACAGTTATGCTCTTCAGTAATTGACAATAAAAAAACTATTATCATTTGCTGAAGAAGATAACTGTAATTGTTAAAATTTGTAAAAAAGGGTAACTATCTTAATTATGAGTGATAATCGTGAAACTTTGCATTTTCATATTCTTTTATTAATTTAGGGATGTTCATTATATTAGTGGTCTCCATTGTTGCAACAGCGTCCAGGGCTAAGTTGCCCACAGCAACAAATAAGCCGCCGTACCTACTGAATATTTAAAGTAAGAAGAATAATGGCACCTTTTTTAATTGGTTGTCCTAGTAAAGGGTACTAAAACAAAAACGTGATTTATTACTCCACAGCATTTAAAAACTTACTTAAATTCATCAATAGTCGTAGATTCAATAATAGGAGCTAATTTTTGGATAGAATTTAAGTAAAAATTTACTGATTTTGAAAATGTTATACATATGTATCATTTGTTGTAGTAAATATTACCATGACGCACTGTTGTTGCAAGTTAAGTTGCCTGCATTTAGGATTTAAATTTGTTTAAATTATTTACAATTACAAACTCGTCTTTTTTTTCGATGCACCATTTAGAAAATGGAGTACCAACTGACGTACATACTAATTAATTTTAACATGAAGGTTTATTCCCAAAATTGATTGATGAGTAATGAGTAAACGATAGCTTATTCCATTTATATTAATAATCTTACGATGATTTTGATTGATTGAAATTACGCTCGCTTAAATATTTTGTAATTGGCACATTTTTGCTTTTACGAAAGGCGATTATTGATTAATCATTAATTATAGCAATAGATTATTGTAAGCACAATTCAATTGTTTTATTGGAATAACCTTCTCAGCTAATTACTCGATTCGAGGTAGTCGATAAACGATAGATTGTTAAGTACGTTAAGCGTTTGAAATGGCTCAGATAAGATTACACCAGATTCTAATTAGGATTTATGAAATCAATTTACAATTTGTCGTGATCCAACCCTGAATTACTGCTGTTTCTCAATTGCGTTAAAACTATTTTGGGTTTAGGTATCGTATTGATAATTTGTTGTAGATTTTAATTATACATATAATTTAATTTAAATAAATTTCTGTTTAATTTTAGAATCTGCAAAATTTATGTTGCATTAAATTAAATAATTTTTTATCTACAACAGTGTTACTAAAATACAGATTTGCGTCGATATTTTTTCGTACTTTGATAATTTAAAAGTTCTAAGGTAGCGCTATTTCAATGCAATTAAATCAGTCATCATATCATTAGTAGTCTATATGCAATTTCTTTTGTTACCTAATTGTAATTCCATTAATGAAGTAAACACTACTAGGACGTGAGAGAGAAAAAGAAAAAGAAATGATTTCTCCGTGCACGTAAAAATAAATGCAAAAGAATTTGATGTGACCAGTATATGACTTTCTCATTCCTGTGCCATATTCATTATCAAAGAATATCTCAGGAAAAGAGAAAACATTACGTTTCTCGTTATGAGATGGCGCGGGTCGGTCGGAATACGGCTAATCTAAATTTGTTCACGATTTCCCTTAGAAGAAATGCAAAATGTCATATATCCTACTTATTCAGCCAAAATACTAAAAATGAATATCACAGTGATGTTTCCGATACTTGCAGTGAATATTTGACTGGGAATACATCATTTTCTTTCTTCCTTACGTAATGATAAATATTTAAGTACGTAAAATCAGAACTATACTACATAAACACTATGCAGTGGATTCAATCAGTTATTACAACGTAACTTTTAAGTTTTATTATAATATATTTTATTTAAAATACATGTCTGAAATTGAATTACTCTTAAAAACAATCTGTATACTATGTGATGTAAGGAGTCTTTAAGTTCTCAAGCATGTGTTATTTTTCATTTGCAAATATACAAGAGATAGAGACACAGTACGGCTATTTTTATCTCTCCTATACTTCATATTGAAACACATAAGAAGTGTGTCTTGTTTTTATTTCTACCTAAGAAACTTACATATTATAATAATATATGCTTGAAAATTTTTCGTGAAACAAGCCACCTGACAAGATTTTGTCCTTTTGTGTAGTATAATTTAATAATTCTTGAATAAAATAACACCGAATTCCGTTTATTAAACAAAATTACATATGGATTTTAAACACATTAATGCAATGACGATTATTTATGATTTGTCAAACATGAAAACCAAGGTCCTTGCTAACTTGAGTATTTTCAATATGGTTAATGGCTTTTGACGTATTGGAAAAACATACTTCAACTCCCTCTATTTGCGAATACATGTGAACAAAATTTGGTAGAACCGAGACATTAAAAAAATAACTATAAACATGAAATTTCTACAAACACACACACTCGCGCACGGACCCACACACGCACACAAACACAAACAATAATAATAATAATATTTATTTGTCCAACAGGGAACTTAATTCTAGGGCATATGGAGTATATAAGATCTAAAGATAGTCTTAACAACAATACAATAACATAACAATGAAAATAAATATAAACTATAACTATATAAACTGTGGTAATATAATATATCAAAAAAAACCAAATCAACTCCAATATCACAAATAATATAGGGTAAGCCAATTTATCGAAATACATCAGGAAATAGTTTTTCCGCATTTCTACATATAAGGCGAATTAGGGATGTGCGTAGTAATTTGGTGCGAACAGATTATGGGTAGAATGACACATTTCTGGTTTCGATTTGCGGAACCAGAAATGGTACCCGACTTAGCAAAAATGCAGCATCAATTCTATTGAGAATTATCATTCTACAAGCTTCGCTGCTTGTAGCTGTCTCCGATCAGACAATGACAACATGGAGTGGCGAAGAAGAAAGCTATTGGAACTGATGCTTCGCCCTGGATACTCATGGTCCACTTTGAAGGATATACATTTAAGGAATCTTTTATGGATTCTAACTAAAGGTGCAATGCGATACATTAATGGAGTACCATATTAAATGATCATACTCCTGTTTACTAATAACATAAGCATAGTAAAGGGTTTTAAATAGAGTAACGTCAGAGAAACCTTTACATGTTTTTATAATAAATCCCAAAGATCTGCTGGCATATAAGAGAGAGTATACATGTGCTCGGAAAAATTTAAATTAGAGTTAAACACAACACCGTGATTCTCAATTTTGCTCATTCTGGGACAATACTCTAACTATAGTGCTTCGCGAATAAAAAGTCCAAAAGTTTACTCAGAAGTTGATAGTTTTTAATATACAGGGTGATGCAGGAAGAAATGGAAATATTTTAAACACATGTCCAGGGGGCCTAAATAAGCAAGATAAGCTCATATGTTCTAGTCCGGTTTTTGATTTGTTTCAGAGATACTTTGATTAATTGTAACTTGAAAAAACTGAAGAATATTTATTACAAAACTAAAAAAAGAAAACAAAGAATATAAACAAATAGCATTAATGCATAACAAATTGTATTTTTTTCTAAAATAAACGTCAAATCCGTTTTGTATATTACAAAAAAGTGCAGATGTGGTATTTGTTTATGGTTTCCGCAATGATAGTACTGTTCGTGCAGTAGAGGAGTACCACAACGAAGAGTTCCTAACAGGAAAGCGTTTCAAACCGTGTTTGGATGTGCTGGCACGAAACTGGAATGTTTCCAAGTGCAAACATTGTTTCCGAAAAACGGTACGGGCTCAGTTTGGGATTTGAAGAAGATATCTTGGATGATGTAGATAATAATTCATAAATAAGTACAAGGCGTATCGCGTTCAAATTTCAAACTCAAAAAACAATGGTTTGGAAGAACACTAAAACAACAAATTTTGCAGACTTTTCATGTTCAATAAGTACAAAACCTCCAAGAAGGCGATTTTCCTTTAAGATTACAATTTTGTCAATGGATTCGTGAAAATAGAAGATTGCTTAAGTGCATTTTATTTACGAACGAAGCTCAGTTTAATCCAGGTGTAATTAACAATTGCCACAATAATCATCGGTAGTCGGAGGAAAATCCCCATGCTACACAAGAACACAATTTTCAACGTCGGTTTAGTGTTAACGTATTTTTTTAGAAGATCATTTAGAGGAAATGTTGGACGAAGTTCCTTTGAATATTCGACCATTATGAAGTGCCTCCTGATTTTTTAAATAATGTTAAAGTTTTTTTTTATATCAATTTCGACGATCGCTGGCTTGTCAGAGGCGGCCCGCACCCTTACCCTTACACTATGGATGCGTTATTAGATTGCATTAATTAATGCTGCAGCTTTCATTAGAGCGAATCATCGTTAGCTAAAATTCGCTACAAAATCAATTTCAACCAAAAATATCAAAAGAGTACATATTTTGGCATTCTTCAAAGAAGCATCTACTGATAAATATTTGCTGGAAAAAGTAGCTTTGGTCATGGGCGTATTTGGAGCTTTCCGAAGGGATGAACTGGTGAAGATACCTTTTAATGGTGTTCGAGGTATGAAAAGTCATATATTAATTGATATTCCTCAAAGCAAAAATGGCCGACAACGAAGTTTTTTAGTAATTGAAGAAAATGAAATGTATGTATTAAGGTTTATTTGGCATTATACATCAGTAAGACCCAGTACAGCACCTGAAGATAGACTTTGGGAGTATGCCTGCTAAAATTGCGACGTTCTTGAATTTATCCAATGCTAAGTCATGTACAGGCCATTGTTTAAGGAGTACAGCAGCAACTATACACTCTGACGAAGGAGGTAATACAGAAAGTTGGAGGCTGGAAGAGTGCAACAATAACTCAAAGTTATGTAGACACTAGCAATCACTCTAAATGTGAATGCCTCACTATTAGCAGATATATATATATATATATATATATATATATATATATATATATATATATATATATATATATATATATATATTCAATTTCACGATCTACAGTAGCAGAATCTAGCACTACTTCAAAAATATGGCAGCTAGTCCTGTTTCAAATGGAAATAGTACTTTTCAGGCCACTTCGAAAATTATTTGTATATTACTAAATAGTTAGATAGATAGTTAGAATTATGGATGTATGATTATTAGATCTGTTAATACAAGTTTCACCAAATATACTTTGTTCCCATAGTAATTTCATAATGCCCTAGGGCATTATATCGCTTCTAACGTGGTTAAAAATAGCACACTATAAGGACATTATAGATATTAAGGTATTAAGGGTCTTACGGTTATAATAATCACCGAGGTCAACAGTCCACATCCCGATGGCCTCTGGCCCGAAGGATGTACGTTGACCTGTAACACCCGTGTTGCCTTCTATATTTAATGTCCTATTAGTGTGTTCAATTAAAAAAAGATAGAATTTTATTTTGACATTTATTCTCATGTGTATTTTTAGTAATATACAAAACGGGTTTGACGTTTATTTTAGAAAAAACGTGAGAATTGACATAATTTGATTCTTTTTTTTTATTGTTCTTTTCATGGCACACTATTGTTTGCGGGAGCATCAGACGTTCTTTACTTACCATTTGGAAGCTGTTCATGGATTACAGCTGATTTATCTCAAAAACTATGCATTTTTCGAAAAAAAAGTTCCCAAATTAAATGGGCAATCTAAATTTTTGGTTTGAGTTAGAGGCGTCGCATGAAAAAGTTCGGGGGAATAAAGGGTGTACCATCCCAGAAAATGTACTACCCTGTAGATATTGATAAACGTTAGACTACTCTTAATATTGAGTTTAAGGGGTGTAATATGTGTACTAAATTTGGATTTATTTTTTAAATAGTTTTGAAGATAAATTAAAAGAACTGAAAAAAAATTAAAAACTTTGAAACCCTGTATCTCCAAAACTTAGCGTTTGGCAACCTATGTTTATATGAACCTTTTGTCTTAATTTTGAAAGCTCTATCGATTATTAAAGTCCTGCTACAAAAAACTGGAACACCCTGTATATCTGCTAACAGTGAGGCATTCACATTTACTGTGATTGCTATTGTCTACATAACTTTGAGTTATTGTTGCACTCTTCCATCCTCCAAATTTCTGTATTGCCTCCTTCGTCAGAGTGTATAGTTGCTGCTGTACTCCTTAAACAATGGCCTGTATATGACTTAGCATTGGATAAATTAAAAAAGATCGCAATTTTAGCAAGGATACTCCCAAAGTGTTTTTACCTTCGATAATAATGTTAGTATTAGGTGTAATTATTCTACGTAATTTAAAACTTAAAGTATTACCAATGGATTATACTGTACATCGTTTATCTCGGTAAGACATAAAAATCTATCTTCAGGTGCTGTACTGGGTCTTACTGATATATAATGCCAAATAAGCTTTAATACACACATTTCATTTTCTTCAATTACTAAAAAACTTCGTTGGCCATTTTTGCTTTGAGGAATATCAATTAATGTATGACTTTTCATATCTCGAACTCCATTAAAAGGTATCTTCACCAATTCATCCCTTCGGAAAGCTGCAAATACGCTAATGACCAAAGCTACTTCTTCCAGCAAATATTTATCTGTAGGTGCTTCCTTTAAGAATGACAAAATATATTCTCTGGTTAAAACTCTTAATTTTTTTGGTTGAAATTGATCTGGTAGCGAGTTTTAGCTAACAATGATTCGCTCTAATGAAAGCTGCAGTATTAATTAATGTGATCTAATAACGCGTCCAGTTTTGTAGCATAAACAAACAACATAATCCATCCGCAAAGACAAGGAGTGATCCGGTGATCTCGTTGGTAAGGGTGCGGGCCGCCTCTGCCAAGCCAGCGATCGTCGAAATAGATATAAAAAAAAAACTTTAACATTATTTGAAAAATCAGGAGGCACTCCATAATGGAAGATAATACGTGGTCGAATATTCAAAGGAACTTCCCTCTAAATGATCTAAAAAAATACGTTAATACTAAACCGACGTTGAAAATTGTGTTCTTGTGTAGCATGGGGATTTTCTTCCGACTACCGATGATTATTGTGGCAATTGTTAATTACACCTGGATTAAACTGAGCTTCGTTCGCAAATAAAATGCACTTAAACAATCTTCTATTTTCACGAATCCATTGACAAAATTGTAATCTTAAAGGAAAATCGCCTTCTTGGAGGTTTTGTACTTGTTGCACATGAAAAGCCAGCAAACTTTGTTGTTTTAGTGTTCTTCCAAACCATTGTTCTTAGAGTTTGAAATTGGAATGCGATACGCCTTGTACTTATTTATGAATTATTATCTACATCATCCAAGATATCTTCTTCAAATCCCAAACTGAGCCCGTACCGTTTTTCGGAAACAATGTTTGCACTTGGAAACATTCCAGTTTCGTGCCAGCACATCCAAATACAGTTTGAAACGCTTTCCTGTTAGGAACTCTTCGATGTGGAAAACGACATTGGTACTCCTCTACTGCACGAACAGTACTACCACTGCGGAAACCATAAACAAATATCACATCCGCACTTTCTTGATGACTAAATTCATAAGGCATTTTGACAATCTTATAAAATTAGCACAACTGTCAGTCTTTAAAACACCTGTGTTTCAAATTGTCAATTAGGACAAGGTTATCCAAGCTAACGTGATTAACCATTTTTTTTTCTTTTATTAATTTTGTAATAACCATTTCTTCAGTTTTTAAATTACAATTAATCAAAGAATCCTGAAACAAACAAAAATTGGACTAGACCTTTTCTTATTTAAACCTCCGGGACATGTCCTTAAAGTATTTTCATTTCCTCCTGAATCACCCTGTATAATTCTAAAAGGTACTTGGAGGTCCATTGTGAATTACCCCCTTTGGCGTTTATCTAAAATTGAATTATCATTACAATAATAAATTTATCTTTGGAGAAACTTTATTGCCTTTTAATGTTAATGGTTTTTGAGATATTTACAAAGCTTACTTTAGCGTGCTCTATATGATTTGATAAACCTGGATAACTCCAGATTTGTTTCCTTATTTTAAAAACATTCGTAATGTTCTTTACTTGTGATGCTTCGCGCCTAAGAAAGTAAAAAGGTGCAAAGGTTTACTCAAAAGTTGATAATTTTTAACATATTCCAAAATGTACTTGAAAGGCTCTTTGTTACTTAGAATTGAGTTATCATTAAAAGGGCACCTATACTTGTACCTATAAATTGCTAGATATTTACCACAACGAGTATTATATAGAGTATTATATAATGCATTATTAAAAGTATTATATAATTATATCTTTCATTGAAATGGCAAATGCCTTTAAACAGAATCTCTGCATCGTTTTTGCGTCATGTTTTAAATCGTTAACTGCGTTAAAAGTGCGATTTGTTCCGGAGATCGTGGAAACGTATTATTTAAGCATTTGGATAAACTAGGGACGCTTGCATTTAATGGATTTGGCAAGAATAAAATTGTTAATTACTCCAATCCATACAATAATCTTGAATGTAATGCAGAAGATGGAATCATTGAATAAAATGTTTTGCTAGACGCTATGGTTTTCTATAAAATCACAAATCACTAGACAAATTCCAAAATCGATAGGTAGTTATTGTTCCGTTTAGTCACAGTAGGAGTGTAAAGGCTTTATCTAAACCTCTCAAAAAACTATACTGTATGTCGGGATTTCTTTAACTATTTTTAAAATATGTCCTCTTCTTTACTGGTCTTGTTGTACTGTACAGAACGCGGTCCAAATGTCTTGATTAAAGATTAAAAGTTATTATAAGTTTTTTTTTGAACGAATAAGTTCAAAAGTAAATATGTAATTAAAAATTATTATTAATTGCGATATTGCAGGCTCACATTCCATTAATATAAGTAATTTGATTTTAATCTCATTATATTCAGCATTTACATCAGTTCTACATACATAAGGACAAAATTTACATCGATTGGGGCTTGAACCTTGATGGCGCAGTTGGTTAGCGCGGTACTCTAGCAAAGTACAGGTCGCAGTTTCAAATCCTACTCGAGGTAAACTTTTTATTTATGTATTTAAAAAAATTAATAATAATTTTTAATTACATATTTACTTTTGAAATTATTCGTTCATAACAAAAACTTATAATAATTTAATATTAGTCAGGTTGCTTTGGTATGTGCGAATCCTTGCGATATTGCAGGCTCACATTCCATTAATATAAGTAATTTGATTTTAATCTCATTATATTTAGAATTTACATCAGTTCTACATACATAAAGACAAAATTTACATCGATTGGGGCTTGAACCTTGATGGCGCAGTTGGTTAGCGCGGTACTCTAGCAAGGTACAGGTCGTAGTTTCAAATCCTACTCGAGGTAAACCTTTTATTTATGTATTTAATAAAATTAATAATAATTTTTAAAGATTAAAAGTGTTTATTGTAAACCTTTTATTTATGTATTTAATAAAATTAATAATAATTTTAAAGATTAAAAGTGTTTATTATCAAGAAGACGCCTTACCATTTTTCAATCGTTTGGTGATTTATATATATATATATATATATATATATATATATATATAGTGCTGCATAGTGTCACGCGATAGAGGACACTAAAATAAGAAAAAAGTTCCTATGAACTTTAGGACCGCAACGCCTTCGTTTAAAAGATATACGGTGTTGAAGTTTAATTATTTTTCGAAAATCTAGTTACCCGTGCAAAACATATTGTTGTTTATTAAATAGTGCATTATTTTATCTGTCAATTGCAGTTTAGCTTGTGCAATTCGGTTGAATAGTGTCTGAGAAATAGTCCATATAGTAAGCTTCTGTTATCGAAAAATGGAATTGTCACGAGAAAACTTTCGGATAATGACTTATTATGATTTCAAGAAAGGCTTGAGCGAATATGAGTGTAGGAAAGTTTAAAGTCGGCATTTGTGGTTCTCGAATCATCATTGGTACTGTTTATAGATGGTATAAAGAATTTGAACGAGGTTGCAAGTCGGTGGTACACAGAAAGGAGCTGGCCTTCCTTTAACTGCTGTTAACCACGGAAACATTGCAGCGGTGAAGAAGATGGTGGAAGAGGACAACCGCATTACCTATGCAATGATAGAGTCCAATCTGAAGATTGGATCCTCAAGTGAGATCATTTACATTTGAAAAGGTTGTAACTCGGTTTGTATCCCATCATCTGACAGATTTATAAAAAGCAGAACGTGTTAGAATTTGCCAACAAACTTTAGGTATGTTGAATGCTGGAGTATATATATATATATATATATATATATATATATATATATATATATATATATATATATATATATATATATATATATATATATAGGGTGCCATGCATAGTGTCACGCGATAGAGGACACTAAAATAAGAAAAAGTTCCTATGAACTTTAGGACCGCAACGCCTTCGTTTAAAAGATATACGGTGTTGAAGTTTAATTATTTTTTTGTTTTTTTTTTTTAATATCTTTTTCCAATGATGTAATAAGCAGACGAAATTTTGTATACAGGGGCTTTTTATCGCGCAAATATGACCTTAGTTCTTTTATTACTGATAGAGGGCGCCTAATACAAGTTTCCATCTTGTTTGAATCGGTCCTAACTTTTTTACCCTACACTGTATGTCATTTTCGACTGGAAAAATTTGTTTTCCCATCTTGTCTTCTTCAAAAAGGTATACCTTATTGAAGTCGCTAGGACCAACGGTTTACGAGAAAAATGCATCCGATGCATGCAAATTATCCAAAAGTGCCATAGTAACTTATTTGCAAAACCGTAATTAGTTTTCTATTAATGTGTGGGCACGTATAATTGACAATTACTTAATTCGCCCATTTCAATTGCCCAATCGATTGACAGGTGAACTGTATCGAAATTTCTTGGAGAATGATGTCAGGTTGCGATGACGCACCCTGTATATAGGATGTTATAATGACGTATATTACGTGTTCTGAGCACGAGTGTATTGAGTTTGAATGAAAAAAAAAATTTTTTTTTTGTGTGTATATAATGTATGTGGGTGTATGATACGCCACTGGAATTTTAGGAAAGATATTATTTAGTATGTAGAGACGTGTATTTGAATGTTATAAAGACTTTAGTGTTGAAAGAAATAAATTCTGATGAATGTAAATGTGAAGAGAAATTTGTCCATGGGACGATAATGCTTTCCACTGGATTGCTTCTGTTTTGCTGCTGATAAAGAAAGGAATGTTGTTGGATAGATGGGTAATCTTGATTAGAAAATGTGAAGAATAAGTGTAGAATGTTTTAGAAAATATGTAGAGAAAGATTGGGTATGTTGTAAGTATTAATTTCAGAAAGTTTTGTAATGTTGTGCAATTGTGTTGAGAATAAATGTGTATATGGAATTTGGGACATTAGACTGTACTGATTTTTGCAAATGTTGCGGAACGAGATCGAGCGCAAGTTGGAGATAAGTGTTAAAAGTTGCGTAATGGTCCAGAGGGCCACTGAACGAATGTAATGACGAAAATGATTTCTTCGGAAGTAATTGTAAAATTTGTAAGTGAAAACAAATATGGCGATGTATTGTAATTACACGCGTGCTTGTATAGAGGAAGCAGTTATCAGAACGACAACATTTTGAGTGAATATTATTGGAGAATATAACGCGGAAGGAAGACATGTTTAAAGATGGATGACTGAAGTTATAAATAGGAAGTCAGAGATTGGCGAGTTAGTTAGTTGAAGTTAGAGGTAGCAGTTAAGCTTTCGGTTTTGGCTGTTGCTTGTGGTGAAGGTTGGCGGAAGGCGCGTGCGAGTTGTGGATAGACTGTGACGATGTTGGAGTATGTTTGTGAAATTTTAATGGGCAGTAATTGTTTAATTAACTGCGTTACCCGAACCGGGATAAATTGAAAAGACATTCATAAACAATACCATATTTAAAATTGAAGTTGAAGGTAAAAATTAGTTTGTTTATCTTCAAGAAAATAATAGTGCGTAAGCAGATTTGAATAAAGTTAACAGTTGTTACGTAATAGTAGTATCAAGTTTAGCGCGTGTTCTGATAACGAGATTTAGTTAAAACTATTTGTGGGATCACCTTTTAAGTGAACGAAGGGTTCATTGCATATTAAGCCAAAGTTTAATTAACGTTATACGACATTGAGAAGTTTATTTGTATAAAGGACTAAATTGTTTTAAAAGTTGTTAAGAAATTTGGAAGAGGCAACCATATGCTTATCGTTATTATATGTGTTTGGGTAGTATAGCCTGTCCGGTAGAACTGAACGGGTATCGGATTAACAAGGAGGATTGTCAATATATGGTTCTATTGTGCTTGAAACCGCCTTAATGCTTTGCTGTCTCGTACTTATTGTACGTGACAAAGAAAGATGGATATATTATGAATAATGCCTCTATTTCTGCCGAACAAAAGCGTTTGCAACTTTCACACATAATGACAAGGCAATAAGAATCAGATGCAGGTAGAATAGAAATTCAATAGGTATAATAAAATGCCAGTGGTTCTCAACACTGCTTTAACATTACATTTAAAATTTATGGAAGAATGCAAGTTTTATAATAAACATTTATAAAAGCCATTCATAATAATGAATATTCGATTAAGTATAGGTATTTCAATTTACATTTAGAAAGTTCATTGTATACCTAAGTATGGTAATGACGTTTTAGTGTACTCCAATTACAAAAGAATCCAAATAAATATGCAATACTGTAACAATAAGTAATTAATAATAGATTATTATACCATTTAGTAGGTACATATAGGTATAAATAAAACAACTGCAATATCTATATTATCATTATTCTTTGAGTAAGCGTTTATATAAACTAACCATTAATATAATGCCGAAAAAGTTGAGTAAAGAAATTCGCGAATTAGTTTTAAATACAGTCGATTATTTTAAAGAAGAAAAGAAAATGGTGGTCCACTATTATCTACATTTTCTGTTCAACAAAGAACAGCAAACGCGTTAAAACTTTCGGTTTCGACGGTGGGGAAAATCTGTGCTTTAAAAAAATGGCGGCGAGTTGGAACCTCCAGTGAAAAAACAGCGTGTCAAACTTTGCACTACAGATTTTCCAGAAAATGGAAAACAAACAATTCGTGCATTAATATACGAGATGTACGCGAAGAAGGAACACGTAACGTTAAATTCATTATTAAACTTCTTAAAATTGAGAACCGCGTATGAAATAGGAAAAACCAGTTTGGCTCTAGTGTTAAAAAATATGGGCTTTAAATTCCAAAAAACCAACAATAGACGCGGTTTGTGTGAACAAAGCCACATTGTCGCCAAAAGAAACGTTTTCTGAGAAAGTATCTCAAAAATCTTAACTCCGAAAGTTCGAGACAGTTTGTTTTACAGACGAAACGTGGATATTTAGTAAAGGTAGTACGTCAAAATGTACTTGGCAAGATAACAGTGCAAAGAGTTTACATCAACCGAACAAATCATCAGATGGAAAACGATTTATTATCATTGAAGCAGGTAACAGAAACGGTTTTATCGACGGAAGTCAATTAATTTTCGGTACAAAAAATAAATCATTAGATTATCACGATAATATGAACGCAGAATTGTTCGAAAAATGGTTTGAGGAATCACTTTTACAAAATTAGAGGAACCATCAATAATTGTCCTTGACAATGCGAGTTATCATTCTCGAAAGGCAGAGAAGGCAGTCAAAGTTTCTTGGAAAAAGAAGAAATACAGCAATGGTTAACCGCTAAAAAATAGCGTGGAAAATTTTATGACAAAGGCAGAGTTAGTGGAATTGGCCAAAAGAAACAAAGTAGACCAATGCGAAAATATGTAATCGATGAGCTAGCTCTATCATATGGACATGAAGTTTTGCGCCTGCCCCGTATCATTGCCATTTCAATCCAATTGAGTTGGTATGGGGCATTACTAAGAACAAATACGACAAAAGTATCGTTGCGACATCCGGAAAGACGAAGATGTTCTTAATACGTGGAACGACGCATTAAAACAGTTAGTGCGGAAATATGGCAAAAATGTATTGATCATACGGATAAAATAATTAAAGATACTTTTGTTAATGAAGAGATTGTGGATGAAGTAAGACCTCTTATTTTCACAGTTAACACTGAAGAAAGTGATGACGATGATCTTTTCCAAGATTTGGATGACTCAGGAAGTGATGAATCTGAAGCCGAATGACAATTATAATTTTTACATTTAATTATAAAAGTATATCTTTGTAATTTAATTAATATTTTCTAACTATAATAAAAATGTATTTGTTATTGTTGTTATAAGTATAAGTGAAAGGTGTCAATTGAAATTACTTGTAGGTAATTAGTAATCGATTATTATTTTTATTATACAAAAGTTGCATTTCTTCACAAATTATATAATGTTAAAGCAGTGTTGAGAACCACTGGCATTTTATTATACCTATTGAATTTCTATTCTACCTGCATCTGATTCTTATTGCCTTGTCATTATGTGTGAAAGTTGCAAACGCTTTTGTTCGGCAGAAATAGAGGCATTATTCATAATATATCCATCTTTCTTTGTCACGTACAATAAGTACGAGACAGCAAAGCATTAAGGCGGTTTCAAGCACAATAGAACCATATATTGACAATCCTCCTTGTTAATCCGATACCCGTTCAGTTCTACCGGGCAGGCTTTAACAACCTCGCTAGTGAACCAATCGCGAGTGCATAAAAAGGAATAAGTTTTGTGGAGCATTTGTTATGTGCTTCAGCCAAATTTAAGGATTACAAATATTGGATGTACGAGAATAAAGAAGAAAGGAAAAGAAAGGATTAATGGACAATTTTTAAGTAAGAGTTAGATTTAAGATTATGAAAAACTCATTTAAGCACGTTTATCTTTTGGTAGATTTATTTGTGTATTGTTGGTTAAGTATTAATTTAGTTCCGAAAGATAATCGTTCTTGAGTAATATTGTATCGTATTGTTTTTTTTTAGTAGTAAGGATTTTTGCAGAAAGGCAAATTGGTTTTTTGGTGGTTTAAGTTCTCCACCAAGCGAGTGTAATGTATGTAAATATTTGTGTTTTTATTTTATTTTGTATAGGACAATATAGTTACCGTTGGTTGTTATTTTGTTGTTATTCATTTATTGGGTGACCTACTTGACAATTACAGAAGTAAGCTTTAATATTTTGATCTGCTTTTATTTAGAAGTTTTCAAAATTAATTATCGAATATTGAATGACAAGATATTTTATTCATTAATAAATAGGAACCTAACGTTATATGTGTATACGAGGGATACGCAGAAAATATTCAGTTACCGTATTATAACTTTTGTTTTGGGTATTTTAGTTTACGAGGTGTGTTCAAAAAGTTGTTAATGACCTGGGTAGTGCTAAATTTATTTGAGTTGAATTGTTTTGGACGAGTGTTTGTTTTAGAACCTTCGTATATGAGTTTACGAGTAAGCACAATCCTACTTTCCACAATCAAGTAGGGTTAATTAACATCCAGCTTAAGACAATTATTTTAGCGAAGTATCGATTGTGGTGGCGCCTAGAGACATATTTTCCCGAATTGAGCTATTTGAGTATAAGTGTAAGGTGTTTGAGCTTATTAATCATCCATTTTACTTATTATTTCGACCACGCCCATCTCCTGTTAGCTGGTTGGCAACCCGCTTACATTAGTAAGCCTACACGACGCCTAGTGCGGTTTGGACGTGTAACATAATTATTTGGCAGCCCAACGTGTGGGCCTTGAGATTGAATGTGACTTAATTTTGATGGTTGATGAAATATTGTAGTAGAATTTTGGATTCTGAAGTTTAGATTACTGATTGTTGACGAATTATCGATTGGACTTGTTGAGATTAGTGAATGTTGAGTCGTAACGCAATTTTTTTTGTGAGGAGACAATTAGTGTTTAGCATTTACATTTGTGACTTTGAGTTTATGGTGTGTTAAGTGAATTTCTTTGTTTGGAAAGATATTTTGGTGGTATTAACGAGTTGTTTAGGATATTTTTGAAGTATTTTGGGAAACTTTATTTGTTAAGATGGGATATAAGATCCATATTGATTGTTTGACGTTGAATGAGATTAAGTATGAGATAGCTATTAGGGAGGCGATGCTTCCTTAGGTATTACGGCTTTACGGAAAGCGCTTAGGAATATTTATAGTGAAGAAGTCTGCGGGTAGGGCGAGTACGCGACCCCGTACCCATTTGAATTTGATACTGATAGGTTAGCTATTAATGAAACTAAATTAGAAATTGAGAAATTAGGTGATGGATTACAGACTAACGCGACTACAAAATTATAGCGACTATTGAGACAAAATTTAAGTATATTTTAATAGAATTAATAATGTTGTGGCAAAACTGATGTAGAAAATAAAGAGAAAGAGGATTTTATTACGAGTATGGCAATTTTAGTTTCGAATTATGAAATTCTGGATAGGCAAGTAGTAGTTAGGACTCCGCTAATGTAGGGATAAGTATGATGACGTGATGGCTTCACCATCAACCAATTTTAAGACTGAATTACCAATAGTTGACCCTTTAGTAAACGTAGCACCTATTATGACTATAGCGAAGAGTGTTCGTATGCAAGTGGAACATCTCTTTTTCAGGTGACATTAAGTCGTTGTCGTTAAATGCATTTTTGGAGAGAATTAGTGAGTTACAAGTTTCCCGTAACGTTAAGGATGAGCAACTGTTTGCAGAATGTTTAGATTTGTTTACCGGTACAGCACTTATTTATGTCAGGTCAATTAGGAAAGAGGTTAAGACATGGAGTGAATTGGTGGAATCTTTGCGATTGCAGTTCCAGCCAAGTGATTACGATGAGAGATTAATTGAGGAAATTAAGCGACGCACACAGGCGTCTGACGAACCTATGGGTATTTATGTGGCGATTATGCGCACATTATTTTCGCGACTTAATGAAGGATTATCTGAGGATAGACAATTAAGAATTTTATGTAAAAATATCGCTCCTATTTATCAGACTCAATTAGGACTTACCCAAATTAGTACTATTAGTGATTTAATTAAGTAGAGATTGATTGAAGAACGTATACAGGCAATGGACAGTTACGAGTAGGAGAAAGTCGGATTTAGAGACTGATTTAGCATATGTACGTGAAGTAGAGAGTGAGTGAGTCACGTAATGTTGTGAAGGGTGACGAAGTTAAGGTATCTGAGAAGTGGAAGTGAAACCGTCTGGGTCTAGAAAGACTATGAATGTGACGAAACCTTTATTGTGTTGGAATTGCAAGCAAGGCAATCATAAGGCAGTTCAGTGTCAGGTACCGAAAAGAATATGTATTGTTATCGATGTGGTAGGGCAGATTTTACCGTTAGGACATGTCCTAAATGTTCACGATTTCCACGTAATCAGGGAAATGGGAAGGAGGCAATAGACAGTCGCATATTGTCTTCCGAAATTTTTGTAGAGTCGGCTATCTTTTATAATAGTTCTCGAAATAAGGCGGATAACGTTTTCGAAAAATAAAGTTTTAATGGAGTATATGTTTGACAATCAGGGTTCAGATGAGAGACCATTTATTTATGTTAATGTTTATAGTCAGTCTATGTTAGCACTGTTGGATAGTGGTTCTTCTAGAACAATTTTGGGAATAAAAGGATGGAATAGTTTAGAAAGGTTAGGAGTTAGGTGTAGAAGTAAGCGTGTGACTACGTGTGTTGTGGCGAATGGCCAGAAAGTGTTATCTGTAGGCACTGTGACGATTCCGATTGAAATTAAAGGGAAAATTGTTATAATGGACGTGATTATTGTACCCGATATACGACATCAGATGATATTAGGATGGGATTTTTGGAAAAAGGCAGGTATTGTACCTGATTTTCGTAGAGGTGAATGGCAGTTTGAAAGTTTGAGTGAAATTGAAATTTTAGAGACTAGGGATTTAGTAATACATTCACGTTTAGATCTGACTACCGAATAATTGAATTTATTAGATAATTTAGTTGAGGATTATTTTGTGAGAACTAAGGAGAAAGAGTTAGGTTGCGCAAATTTAGTAGAGCACCGAATTAGGACCAGTAGTGAGCCTATTAAGCAGAGGTATTATCGTGTATCACCATTTATGCAGAAACATATTGATGATGAGTTAGAGAAAATGTTGAAGCTTGGAGTGGTTGAGAGATCGAGTAGTGCATGGGCTAGTCCCATTGTTATGGTCAAAAAGAAGGACGGGAAGTATAGGTTTTGTGTAGATTATCGCAAGTTGAATAAGGTTACGGAGAAGGATGCTTATCCTATTCCTTACGTTTCGTCAATTTTAGATCGTCTTCGTGACGCGAAGTTTATTTCGTCTTTAGATATTAAGTCTGCGTATTGGCAACTGCCAATGGCGGAGGATTCTAAGGAGTTTATTTACGGTACCCAATAGGGTCTTTATCAGTTTAAGAGAATGCCTTTTGGCTTAGTTAATGCACCGGCATCGTGGCAACGATTAATTGATAGTGTTATTGGTTCAGAATTGGAACCTTATGTGTTTGTTTATCTTGATGATACTATAATTTGTACACCGACGTTTGAGAAACATGTTGAAGTGTTAACGGAAGTGTTTAAGCGTTTTGAACGGGCAGGTTTAACGTTGAGCAAGGACAAGTGTTCCTTTTGTCGTGACGAATTGCGTTATTTAGGTTATGTGGTAAATTCTACCGGTTTATCAGTTGATCCCGAGAAGGTTGAAGCGATTTTGAAGATTCCGGTTCCGACTACAGCATCGGAAATTAGAAGAATTATCGGTATGGCATCGTGGTATCGGCGTTTTATCGCGCAGTTTTCGTCTATTATCGCACCTCTTACGAAATTATTGAATAAAAATGTACGCTTTGAGTGGACGGAAGAATGTAGTGAAGCATTAGATATTATTAAGAATTGTTTGGTGACAGCACCTATTTTGACGTGTCCAGATTTTAGTTTACCGTTTTCGATTCAAACTGACGCATCGGATTATGGAATCGGCTCAGTTTTGACTCAGACTATTGATGGAGTGGAGAAGGTTATATGTTATAATAGTAGATCTTTGACGCGTAGCGAACGGAAGTTTTCGACTACGGAGAAGGAGTGTTTGGCGGTGTTATGGTCGATAGAGAAGCTAAGACCATACATCGAAGGAGTTAAGTTCAGCGTTATTACGGACCATGCATCTTTAGTATGGTTACATAATTTGAAGGATCCGACAGGACGTTTGGCTCGGTGGGCTGTTAGGCTCCAGCAGTATGATTTTGAAGTTATACATAGGAAGGGTAGAGATCATGTAGTACCCGATACCTTATCGCGATCAGTTCCCGTTATTGAGGAAACGTCTAGTGAAGATAATACCGACAGTGACATTACCGGCGAAGACCATAATGAAGAAGACGATATGGTAGAAGATAAATGGATTGAAAGAATGAAGAGATGTATTGAGAATCGACCGATAGCGTATCCAAAATGGAGAGTTCAAGATGGGAGGTTATATAAGCATGTGACGTGTAGTTATCCGAATTTACGTGAAGACGCGGAAAGTTGGCGTGAAGTTATTCCGAAGGCGAAGCGTGGTGAAATGTTGAGAAAGTATCATGACGAACCTACTGCAGGGCATGCAGGAATATTGAAGACATATGAGCGTATTTCGAAATTATATTATTGGCCAAAGTTAAAGAATGATGTGAAACGTTATGTGAATAAGTGTGAAGTGTGTATAGCACATAAACCTGAACAGCGATTACCGGCAGGGTTGATGACTCAGCATCCAGTTATCGATAAACCGTGGCAAATGATTTCGACGGATATTGTGGGACCCCTTCCTAGGTCTAAAAGTGGTTATAGTTATGTTCTGGTAGTGTCAGATTATTTTACGAAGTTTGTGTTATTTTTCCGTTACGTACGGCTACGGCCGCGGGTGTTGTGAAAATATTGAAGAAAATGTGTTTTATTATTTGGTGTACCGTTGTATGTGTTATGTGATAACGGATCACAGTTTAGAAGTGCAGTTTTAGGAATATGGTGGCATCGTATAATGCCAAGATCATTTTAATGCAATTATCACCCTCAGGCGAACCCAACAGAAAGGGTTAATAGAGTAATGAAGACTATGTTAGCATCATATATTGAAGATAATCAGAGAAATTGGGACAAGTATTTAGCGAAGGTGGCTTGTGCAATTAGGACAGCTACTCATGAAGTTACTGGAATGACGCCGTATTTTGCGAATTTTGGTAGAAATGAATCTCGATGGAGCGAGACATGGAGAACCCGTAGTGGGTAATACTTTGAATGACGTCGCGTTTGCGAATAGAGAACCTTAATTGCTAGAGGCAATGTTTTTCAAGAAGTGTATGATGACATTAAGAGAAGATTGAATGCAGCATATATTAGAAGTAAGAAGAATTACGACTTACGAAGAAGATTAGCTACTTTTCAAGTAGGAGATACTGTGTGGCGGAAGAATTATGTTTTATCGGACGCGTCGCGTTATTTTGCCGCGAAGTTAGCACCTAAATTTATTGGACCGTTTTATATAAAGAAAAAGTTTCGTATCAGACGTATGAGTTATCGGACGCCTCGGGCGACTCTAGAGGCATATGGCATGCCAAAGATTTAAAGTTCAGACCGTCAGACGATTAAGTTAGATAAGATTTTAGTGAATATATATAGTAGGTTAGGCTATTGAATGAATTGATCGAATTTTTGTTGGTTATTTTTACCGTCAGATTGCTATTGGTAGGTTGGTCGGAAAAACTATCGGGCGTGTAGAATTGACTATTTCTATTTTCTTTTGTATCAGAATTTGTCTGTTTTGTTTGTGTCCTTGGGGCACCCTTGGCTGTGTAGGGACGGCCTTAGAATTTTCCTACAGCAGAGGCCAACTGCTTGTCGTAAGAGGCGACTAATCAAAGGGGTGTGGGGAGGCAGGCTGAGACGTTGGTCTTGTTGGTGGGGTTAAGTCCCAGGTTGAGGGGTTAGTAGTGGAGGTACCGGGTCGCAAGTCGGGAATTCTACTTAGGGTAGAACGCAGGTGTAGGTGGATCATTATCATGCAGTCTACAACTGGGTTTTCCTGCCGACGTAGGTAGATCGTTATCGTGTAGAATATTACGTATAGCGGAGTGACCGCGTTGTGGTTTGAGTTAGTGTGTTGGGGCATTGTTGTCCGTTTAGGGTTGGTTGTGTCGTTCCCGCGGAGTGTCGTTATTTTGTTGGTTGCGTGTTTGACGCAGGGTTATTTTTTTGGGTTCTTGAGTTCGGTTGTATAGTTCCACTTTCGTAAATATAAATATAGATATAGTTAAGCATATGCATTTTTGGATTTAGATTATAATAGGGTTATTTTGGTTTTAGACCACTTTACGGTATAGCCGTCGTATATAGTTACGATTATTTAGATTAGGGTGTTTTGTTGTTAGAAGTCTGATGGGTCTACTTTATTGAATACCGATTTGTGACGTGTTCTTTGAACTCTACCGGATTTGACGTTTGTTTTTTGGGTGAGTGTGTTTTTTGAGTGTATGATGTCGACACCAGGAGGCAGGTGTTGGGTGGGAAGCAGTCACGTGGGACACGGCTGTGGAACTCCCAGCATTGACGGGTTTAGTCCCATTGCGTTGGAGTGAGAGTGACGTAGATGGTAGTCGGTGAGGCTGACCCTCATCGGCTGCGGAGCAGATTGCTCGTATCTTTGATGTTTACCCCGCTTTGGCGGTGGCTTTCGATATTTCGGCTACGCCGGTCCCCATGGTTTTGGACCGCTTTTCGGCCAGGCCATGTTTAGGGTGTGGTTTCTGCCCACCCTATTTTAGGTTCGGGGCCCTATAGTCTCCGGCTGAGTTGTAGTGGCGGTGCTGCAGCTCAGTGTTGTGTTGTGATCTTTGTCTTGGTGATGGGGAGCGGAGCGGATCCACTCTCCACCACGCACCGTTAGTTGGGTTGTGGCTTCACGAGCGGACCTCGGTGAAGTGTTCTAGTTTTTGACTTTGTGTAGGTCTCTTAGGACCAGTATTTTTGAGTTTTTCTGGAAGAAAATCTCCTTGTGGAGGAGGTGTCAGGTTGCGATGACGCACCCTGTATATAGGATGTTATAATGACGTATATTACGTGTTTTGAGCACGAGTGTATTGAGTTTGAACGAAAAAAAAATTTTTTGTGTGTATATAATGTATGTGGGTGTATGATACGCCACTGGAATTTTAGGAAAGATATTATTTAGTATGTAGAGACGTGTATTTGAATGTTATAAAGACTTTAGTGTTGAAAGAAATAAATTCTGATGAATGTAAATGTGAAGAGAAATTTGTCCATGGGACGATAATGCTTTCCACTGGATTGCTTCTGTTTTGCTGCTGATAAAGAAAGGAATGTTGTTGGATAGATGGGTAATCTTGATTAGAAAATGTGAAGAATAAGTGTAGAATGTTTTAGAAAATATGTAGAGAAAGATTGGGTATGTTTAAGTATTAATTTCAGAAAGTTTTGTAATGTTGTGCAATTGTGTTGAGAATAAATGTGTGTATATGGAATTTGAGACATTAGACTGTACTGATTTTTGCAAATGTTGCGGAACGAGATCGAGCGCAAGTTGGAGATAAGTGTTAAAAGTTGCGTAATGGTCCAGAGGGGCCACTGAATGAATGTAATGACGAAAAATGATTTCTTCGGGAAGTAATTGTAAAATTTGTAAGTGAAAACAAATATGGCGATGTATTGTAATTACACGCGTGCTTGTATAGAGGGAAGCAGTTATCAGAACGACAACATTTTGAGTGAATATTATTGGAGAATATAACGCGGAAGGAAGACATGTTTAAAGATGGATGACTGAAGTTATAAATAGGGAAGTCAGAGATTGGCGAGTTAGTTAGTTGAAGTTAGAGGTAGGCAGTTAAGCTTTCGGTTTTGGCTGTTGCTTGTGGTGAAGGTTGGCGGAAGGCGCGTGCGAGGTAGTGTGGGATAGACTATGACGATGTTGGAGTATGTTTGTGAAATTTTAATGCGGCAGTAATTGTTTAATTAACTGCGTTACCCGAACCGGGGATAAATTGAAAAAGACATTCATAAACAATACCATATTTAAAATTGAAGTTGAAGGTAAAAATTAGTTTGTTTATCTTCAAGAAAATAATAGTGCGTAAGCAGATTTGAATAAAGTTAACAGTTGTTACGTAATAGTAGTATCAAGTTTAGCGCGTGTTCTGTAACGAGATTTAGTTAAAATATTTATGGGACCACCTGTTAAGTGAACGAAGGGTTCATTGTATATTAAGCCAAAGTTTAAGTAACGTTATATGACATTGAAAGTTTATTTGTATAAAGGACTAAATTGTTTTAAAGTTGTTAAGAAATTTTAAGAGGCAACCATATGTTATCGTTATTATATGTGTTTGGTAGTAATAACCTCGCTAGTGAACCAATCGCGAGTGCATAAAAGGAATAAGTTTTGTGAGCATTTGTTATGTGCTTCAGCAAATTTAAGGATTACAAATATTGGATGTACGAGAATAAAGAAGAAGAAAAGAAAGGATTAATGGACAATTTTAAGTAAGAGTTAGATTTAAGATTATGAAAACTCATTTAAGCACGTTTATCTTTTGGTAGATTTATTTGTGTATTGTTGGTTAAGTATTAATTTAGTTCCGAAAGATAATCGTTCTTGAGTAATATTGTATCGTATTGTTTTTTAGTAGTAAGGATTTTGCAGAAAGGCAAATTGGTATTTTTGGTGGTTTAAGTTTTCCACCAAGCGAGTGTAATATATGTAAATATTTGTGTTTTATTTTATTTTGTATAGGACAATATAGTTACCGTTGGTTGTTATTTTGTTGTTATTCATTTATTGGGTGACCTACTTTGACAATTACAGAAGTAAGCTTTAATATTTTGATCTGCTTTTATTTAGAAGTTTTCAAAATTAATTATCGAATATTGAATGACAAGATATTTTATTCATTAATAAATAGGAACCTAACGTTATATGTGTATACGAGGGATACGCAGAAAATATTCAGTTACCGTATTATAACTTTTGTTTTGGATATTTTAGTTTACGAGGTGTATTCAAAAAGTTGTTAATGAACCTGGGTAGTACTAAATTTATTTGAGTTGAATTGTTTTGGACGAGTGTTTGTTTTAGAACCTTCGTATATGAGTTTACCGAGTAAGCACAATCCTACTTTCCACAATCAAGTAGGGTTAATTAACATCCAGCTTAAGACAATTATTTTAGCGAAGTATCGATTGTGGTGGCGCCTAGAGACATATTTTCCCGAATTGAGCTATTTGAGTATAAGTGTAAGGTGTTTGAGCTTATTAATCATCCATTTTACTTATTATTTCGACCACGCCCATCTCCCTGTTAGCTGGCTTGGCAACCCGCTTACATTAGTAAGCCTACACGACGCCTAGTGCGGTTTGGACGTGTAACAATGAACTAAATACGTTATTAGAGGATGTTCCATTGGCTGTTATTGGTAGAATGCGTTACAGGCATGATGGCGCGCCAGCTCACGTTTCTCGATTGGCAAGGGAATTTTTGGATAGGAAATTTGCAAATACGTGGATTGGTCGAGGGGGACCTATCTGTACCCTGGCCAGCTCGTAGTCCCGACCTTAATCCCCCCGATTTTTCATTTTGGGGATTCGTGAAAAATGAATTCTGTAGAAATACATATTGAAGATCAACTATGGATAAGAAGAAGAAATAGAATTATGGAATCCGCAGATAGATTCCGTAATAACCCACGAATATTTCAAAAATGCCCTCAATCTTTAGGAAGAAGAATTGAAAAATGTATTCAAGTACAAGGACAACAATTTGAACATCTTCTAAAATTTAATTTTTTTTTTAATCGCTGCCCTTCATTGTTGCTATTAAAAATTGTTGAAGTGTTATGTCATTGTTTTTGCAAATAAGTTAGTTTGGCGCTTTTGAATAATTTGCATGCATCGGATGCATTTTTCTCGTAAACCGTTGGTCCTAGCGACTTTAATAAGGTATACCTTTCTGAAGCAGAAAAGAAAATGACATACAGTGTAAGGCAAAAAAGTAATATATTAATTTTACCAATATTTGCATAGTTTAACACTAATTCTTGCTAAGACCAGTAGAACAATAGTAATTCGTAAGCGGCTTCCAAAACGAAAATTTTTCGCTTCAGTACTTTTGACTGCAGTGAAACGCTTCATCAGATTTCGCAAAAAAAATGCAATATTGCTGTTTAAAAAATGTTATTTCTGAAGATACTACAAAAACTGGCAACGCTGGAGTAATTCTTTTCATGAAGTTTTCTTAGGTATAGGTAAGTCTGATATCGACTGAACGACTATTAAATGAGCAATTGTTTAACTGAAGTAAATACGGGGCGATCCATTTAAGGAAAGCAGGTTTTTTAAGATAGAAGTTAGATATAATGGAACCTTAAATATCTGACACCTCATATAACATTCCGAACATTTTCTTTGTTATATCTCTTAGCCTATGATATTGGCAGTTTGTACTTCAAATTTTATTGGATTGATCTACAGGTTACATAATTATTCAGCTCTTGCAAAATCTCTGTATTTTTCAAAAGTTAAATATATCACATTGAATTGACTGTAGAATCCAAATTTGTTAAACAAAATTGACATTCCCATTTAAAAAAATATTGGTTTGTGAAATAAAAACTTTGTGGATCACGCTGTATATTTCAAAATATTTTTAAAACATGCTTACACAGACCATCTACATATGGAGAAAGTTTTTTAAAAAAATTTACCGTTTTCCTCCAAGTGTAATCTTCATCTAAAAATTATTATTAATTTTATTAGATACATAAATAAAAAGTTTACCTCGAGTAGGATTTGAACCTATGACCTGTACTTTGCTAGAATACCGCGCTAACCATCTGTGCCTTCGAGATACAAGCCCCAATCGATATAAATTTTGTCTTTATGTATGTAGAACTGAATATTAATGGAAGAAAGCAACTTGACTGATTTTAAATTATTATAAGTTTTTGTTATGAACGAATACGTTCAAAAGTAAAAAAACTTATAGTAATTTAATTTACTGTGTACTATTTACTAGTAACACACCTGTTAGGAAGGGAAATTGTGAAAGTATGTAACGAGATTCATTAAAAGCGTTCAACCAGCTGTCTTTAGGTATACTATCAAAAAAACACTTAACGGCGATGCCAGAAGTCACACATCGCCAAATCCGGTGAGTAAGGAGAATGTTCTATAATTTTGATTTTGTTTTCCGCTAAACAGTGAACAGCTGTCCCTGGTGTATGGGACGACGCGTTATCATGATGTAACATGATTCCCTTTCTTGGCACTTTACTGAACACAGAAGGCAAACAATTTTTAACAAACCATTTGGCGGTAACTGTCTTCTGATCTTCTAATTTAATTTCGGCCACCAAACCCGTACTTCTAAAAGATACTGCGTACACAACTTATTTCATTGCTCGTTGTTTTTTCACCATCGTAGGGTTTTCCTCATCTTCACATATCCAGATTCAGCTTTCTAGGCGAGTGGGAACATCAAAAAACGGTATATACGTTTCATCGCCAGTTACAGTTTTAGAAATAATTTGATGGCCTCCAGCATTCAACATATCTAAAGTTTGTTGGCAAATTCTAACACGTTCTGCTTTTTGTAAATCTGTCAGATGATGGGATACAAACCGAGTTACAACCTTTTTCAAATGTAAATGATCTCACTTGCGAGGATCCAATCTTCAGATTGGACTCTATCATTGCATAGGTAATGCGGTTGTCCTCTTCCACCATCTTCTTCACCGCTGCAATGTTTCCGTGGTTAACAGCAGTTAAAGGAAGGCCAGCTCCTTTTCTGTGTACCACCGACTTGCAACCTCGTTCAAATTCTTTATACCATCTATAAACAGTAGCCAATGATGATTCGAGAACCACAAATGCCGACTTTAAACTTTCCTCACACTCATATTCGCTCAAGCCTTTCTTGAAATCATAATAAGTCATTATCCGAAAGTTTTCTCGTGACAATTCCATTTTTTCGATAACAGAAGCTTACTATATGGACTATTTCTCAGACACTATTCAACCGAATTGCACAAGCTAAACTGCAATTGACAGATAAAATAATGCACTATTTAATAAACAACAATTTGTTTTGCACGGGTAACTAGATTTTTCGATTCTCAATCATTGCAGCTTATCCCTCGTACTACAATTTTAGACTCAATTCTATCAAAATTACACTAACATTAGTTAATACATTACCGAATGTCTCTTAAACAGGTTAACTTTACCAATTTTCCATTTTTGGCAGGTTAGGCTTAATCATTATAATTTTTGTAGTAAAATTTGTATATGAGGTATCATCAAAAAGTTTCGGGGTGTGAATGACATGAAAATTGCCACAGATAGCGTTTCCAATGTAAAAAATAATGTCAAATTCCCCACACAATGCCTTACTATATAAGTCATCAGTGTAATACGATCAATCGAAATTGTTAAAGAAAATCTCTTATCAGTTCTAGTTTAACACCTACCTTTCATTTTGGGCTACTCTACGTTGGGTTATATATAAAATAAATTACGGTTTACCTTTAAAAGTAACGGGTATAATAGGAGATTGGATAATTAACTCGTTAAGCGAAGTAGCGTCTTTATCGTGAAAAAAGTGAATATAAATTTCTTCGTATGTTTTATAATATTATTGTTGTTGCAATTCAAGATTTCGACGTTATTAGGACTAAATTTATGACGTTCTGAGAGATCCTTAGGTGTGGAATATTTTAAATCTACACAATTGTTTGTTGATGTTATAAAGGACCGTGAAGGTAACTTACGTAGCAATTTAGCAAACTTTTCTTATATAAGTCCGTAAGGGTAATACAACGTACTGTTTGACATCCTCGTGCATGAGTAGTGTATTTATTTTAGTTTACGGCTATTAAGTTAGCGTGAACAATTCGGTCGACAGTTTCCTTGTTATAACCAACGAGCTATTGCATAAATAATATTTTTCTCTGATTTCAAATCAGTGTGATTTAATTCAAAATTACGTAACCTATGCACATAAGAGTGTATAGGTGCTAGACGAAACCTATAAGGTGAGTGAACAGGTATAATATTATCAGTATGAGTGATTTTTCTATTCACATGAAATTCAAGGTGGTCATTAAGTTAAGGGATAAAATTTCTATACAAAAAGATGGTTTAAATATGGAAGATACATTTCTTCCTAGCATTATAACATCAATTTTACTATGGAAATAGAGAATAGTAACTCTTCCTTTTTTTAACGTGAATACAAGTAAGGTTAATGATCACCTTGAATTTTGTGTGCATAGCAAAAGCGCTCGTACTAATAATACCATACCTTTTCACAGTAACTCATATATTCCGCTAGAGTAATCTCTTTATGTCCCAATTAATAATTTTGAATTAAACGACACTTATTTACAGTCAGAGAAAAATATAATTTATCAATTAATAATGTAATGGTTGCAACAAGCAAACTGTCGACCGAATTGTTCACTAACTTAAGATACACTACAGACCATACATGAGATTTCAAACAGTTATATATTACGAACTTTAAACATTCTAATAAACATCTGATGATTATATTATATTATTATACAAATATTCATATTATAATATATATATTAATTAAATATTTAATATATATATATATATATATATATATATATATATATATATATTAAATCTTTGCACAAAAGAAACGAGATTCTAGAGCTGATTTTATGTCGATTTAACGTAAATTACCTTAATACAATAATATTTCCTAAGAGAGCTGGAGCTCTTGGAAGATGGCGCCCTAACATCGGTTTAATTCAAATATCTTCAAAATGGTATCCCTTTAAATGATAGCGTTCTGTACATTTATTTGGTGGAATATGCCCAATCGTATAATTTCGCAATTATAATATAAATTAAAAAATTTCAATTTTTTTGACAAAAGAATGATAGTCTTGTCTGAAGTCGCTACGACGCACCGTTTTCGAAATAAATCGATTTGAACTTTTCATGTGTTAATCATACTCTTATAAAATTAACTAACGAATTCATTTACAATTATGAAAGATGGCTATGGAAAATAAACAAAATAACAATTGCGTGAACTTCAAAAAAAAATAGCTTTTAATACAAAAAAATGTTGCTGGCACAATTAATAATAAAAAATGACGACTGAAAGCATGAAACACAAAACTGAATCTACAAAAGATGTTCCACATGACGACCATCCGTTTCTATGCACAATTTTTTCTTTTATGTAAAGATAGTCGAATTTTTGCAAAATTCTACTGTTCCTAAATTCGTCGCAGGCACCCTGAATTCTTCTCCAAAGCTGATCGCGTATTTCTATTCGTTGGGAATAAACCATTGATTTTAGATATCCCCAAACACAAAAATCGCATAGAGTTAAATCTGGAGACCTTGCTGGCCAAGCAATCGGACTGCCACTTCCGATGCATCGCTGTCGGTAATTGTTATCTAAAAAAGTACGAGAGGTTCTGCTATAGTGCGCGGGATAACCATGATGTAAAAACCACAAGTTCCGCCGAATATTCAGATTAATATCATCTAATAAATTCGGTAAAATATTTTGTAGAAGGTTGAGATATTCTTCGCCGTTTAAAAGATTAGGCAATTCTACAGGTCCAAACAAATTATCACCAAGAACACCTATCCATGCATTAATGCTAAACCTTTCCTGATGTGTACTTTCCCTTATCGCATGAGGGTTTTCATTAACATAGGAGTAATAGTGTGCATTGTGCGTATTAACAATTAAACCATCTTTTGAAAAGCGGCTTCATCACAAAAATCGAAAATATTAATTAAAAGTTAATTCTTGCGTCTTAAGATTCTCTTTATTTTCCAGTCCAATTCGAAATAACCAAACACTACCAGGAATAATCAACCTCTTGCAAGTGCTTCTTGGAGGTTTTTTGAAATAGAAAAGGATACAAGCCTTCATTTGTAGAATGTTCCACACAGAAGATTTTGACACATTGGTGATTCTTTTATTTCATCCAATTCGAAACAACACTTAGCAGCAAAATCACCTTTCAGGATTTACTCAATTTCAATTAAAATGTCATCCTGATATTCTTCCATTATGTCAGCATGTCTTCCACAGAAGATTTTACTATTGTATACATTACCGATCCTGTTTCTAATTCTTTGATTGTACTCAAGCCATAAATGTCATCTGAGATGTCTTCTACCTGGAAATGTATCTGCATATCTACGTGCTGCTGCCCGAGCGTTGCATTGCATTTCGCCGTACACTACATGCTTATCGGCATATCCTTCGTTACTAAACGAAACCATTCTAACAATACTCAACTTTTTGTATTTACGGTAATGTAACCAAACAATAAAAAAATCTTTCACTTAAAACTTATTTGACACTTTAACCTCAGATAGTATCTGTAATACTAGGTATTTTGACGTTCACGCAATTGTTATTTTGTTTATTTTCTAGCCATCTTTCATAATTGTAAATGAATTCGTTAGTTAATTTTATAAAAGTATGATTAACACATGAA